>LVTN01001149.1:0-11319 GCA_001649415.1 Musa itinerans
CATCATCAAAATCCGAGATTCAACAGATGAACTACTGCGAGAATGCCGAGAATCGCTGCTCTGATACCAAGTAAGACCCTAAAATCTTATCGTCGCTCTGATACCAAATGATAAGACTCTACATTGCTCTGAGACCAAATGATAAGACTCTACACTGCTTCACCCAGAGTCCATTAAGACTTGAACTCTAATAATAAATAAATATTAAATAAACCTCTACTTGACTCTAACTGAACCAAACTGACTCTATAAACAACTGAACTAAACAGACTCGATAAACATTATTCAAAAGCTCAGAAAAAGGGTCCTAGCACATACATATTTAATATATATCTATATCGCATGCAAATATATATATATATATATATATATATATATTTAGTAGATGTATAAACAATCACACATCATATGAGCAATTACACTAGAAGATCATGGATCACAGCCTAATGTGATCAGGCCCGAGCCAATGGGCCTAATCACTCACATCAAGATTTATGTATGTAGCGGTGCATCTGTATGCCCTGTGATCGTCCATCTCGTCCTCGTTGTTTCGTCAGCATCTCGACGCATCTCCATGCATTGTGATTATCCATCTTGTGGGTCCTACTATCGCATCCACGCTCCCACTGCGTCTCTTCGTGTGATTACAACTTAATCATAGGCACGTAGGCCCAACAATAAACGAGAAATAAAATGGAGGCTCGTAGGCCCCAATAATAATAATCACAAGTACACACATCATATGGTCCATGATCATCCATCCACACATCATACATCACATGTGTAAATCATCATCATTTAGGACTATTAGATAATAATAAAAATAATAATCAATTAAACCTTTTAATTGATTAATATTTTTTGAAATCAGGGATAAATAGGGAATTTTTTGTTTTATGAAGGGTATTTTCATAATTTGGACAAAGGATGGAACTTGGAATTTTTGAAATTCTAGGGGCAAAACTATCTTTTGGCCAAAAAACCTAATCCCTACTTTCTGCGGCCATCGCTACCTTGCCGGCGGTAGCTTGTGAAGCAGGGGTGCGTGGGGGCGCCGCCCCTGCCCGCGAGTGGCTCGCCCGCGAGCACTGTGCCAACGGATGATTTTGCCCTTATGGTTGGGCGCCCTTGCGGGCACTGCCACCACCGCAGGCGGTTGTGCTCGCGGGCGCAGCGCTTGTAAGCGTCGTTGCCCTACGGCGCCTCAACCCGCGGGCACAGCGCCGCACCAACGGGCCAGCGCCGCCCGTTGGGGCTCATGCGCGAGCGGCTCATGCGCGGGCCCAACAATGGCAAGCGCCGCTTGCACCCGCAAGTCCAGCACCCATAGGCACCGCCCTTGCACGCTGACGTAGTGCCCACGCGTAGGTGGCCGTCATGCCTGCACGTGCAATGCCTGCGCGTAGGTGGCTGCCACTACAGCAGCCCACCGGCCGTCGGACGAGAGCCTACACGTAGATGGCAACACTACCATCTACGAGGGCAGTAAGGGCAGCAACAGTTACTTCCCTTTCTCGCTTTTGCGTCAATGATTTTGACATCAAAGTTTCTCCAAAACACAACACACGCAGTTCAAAACCAATCTTTCACATGACCAACCTAGCTCTGATACCACTATTAGGAAATCTTGGGGGCGACATCACATGTGTAGCGGAAGAACATAAAATAAAATCTCTAATTCCCAAAGATATGTTCATCGTCGTGCGAAGATTAGTCCGCAAAATATACAAAACAGAAAATCACGTGTGAGATAGATTGTGTTACCTAGGGAGATCGTATATCCCTGAATCCCTACAGATCTCTAGGAGAGGGTGAAGTAGGTCAAGAGCCCTCCTCTCTAGCGATGATCCACACAGTAGGGCTGCGACG
Organism: Musa itinerans; assembly: GCA_001649415.1. Classification (NCBI taxonomy): domain Eukaryota; kingdom Viridiplantae; phylum Streptophyta; class Magnoliopsida; order Zingiberales; family Musaceae; genus Musa; species Musa itinerans. Next base: position 1,870 of record LVTN01001149.1, read on the forward strand.
ATGCTCCTCAAAACTCCAGGCCTGCTCTGAGGTAAAGAGGGGGAGGAGAATTCGAGAGGTAAGCAAAAGGCTCTAGCCTATGAACCATTGATTCCCTCCTATTTATAGAGGTCCCATGTCAACTTAATGCTAATGGATCCTCCTCTATTAGGTATTGGATCTCTATCCAACTACCCAAGCTTCTTAGATTAGTGGATCTCTATCCAATAATCTCTCATGGGTTCTTATTAGATCTCATCTATAGGATCCAATAATTCAGGGACTAATTGGATATCCAATAAGATAGGAGCTCCGGCGGATATATAATGTCTGAACCTTTACTCATCGCAATGCCTACCATATGTGTGTGACCCTCTAGGCTTAATATCGAGCTGGCCGTGAGTCATACCTATCAGAATTCCTTCTGGCTTAATGAATTATTATCTCCATAATAATTCACTCGACTTATCGACCACGGACGTACTAGGCCACTACGCCGTAGTCCCTAGACAATGCAGGGGAATCTAATCCATTGGACTTGTCTGTCCTCAGTTACCGTGTACCTATGTCCCTTATCCATCTAATATCCCAGAGATCGTATACCGGGCATGGTGCTGTCAGACCCATATGGTTTTTACTCGAGTCTCGCTTTAATCGGATTCTCCCAAAGAACTCTTTCTCTCTCAATCCGAATGACCCTGGCTAGGGATTTGTTTGAGCTAGAACTCTTTCTCTCTCTATCGACACTCAATAGCCCTCGTAAGGTTGACTATCACTCCCGATGACTAGTTGTACTCGATCTCGAACATCCAAACCTATAAGTCCAGTATCAAAAAGTGAAGCACTTATACAGGACATCCTTGGTGTCTCAAGTTTAAGGACCAGATACACTATTGAGACTACGGAATTGACGTCTAACAATAAGGCATCATCAGCCATCCAACATTCCATAAGCGGATCAATCAGTGAACTCATTCTCCAATTAGCACCTCTATTGTATCCCTAGTGTTCCCACATGAGCAGCTATAAGACCAGTTGCATCCATCATATGGATAGGTATACAACACACTAGTCTATTTGATTATCTCAATGTCTCTCTCGAGTAACCTATGACCGAGATTATTTAGGATCTGTGTTTATAGGCGAATCGGTCTCATTATTGTAATCTTATCATGATCCGACTCCCATTGCATAGATCCAAGGACATCATAATATATATATGCATATATGCAATAGTCAATATAAAGTGATAAAATGCCAAAATAGAATAAACAAAAAGATAATATGTCAAGTCACACATGTCATCACTCACGTGATTGGCTTGTAGGGCATATATGATTAGCACCACAGCCCAGAGCACTTGGGAGACCGAGTCCCAAGCGGTGCCACCGCCAACCGTGACTTCAGGTGCTGAATGGGCTGTTCAACCAGCCTAATTCAGTCTTGTTTAAGGCCCAATTGGCACCTAACTGAGTTAGTGGGATTACCTCCCAATCCTAACTCAACTTATGTTCTTATTACGATTAAGGCAAGCAAAATCTGTCCGGTATGTCGATTTTTCTCTCGGTGAACCTCCGGCGAACTTCTCGGCGAGTCTTCCGACGAGCTTCCGACGAACTCCCGATGAACTCTCAGCGAACTTTCGATGAACTCTCGGCGAGCTCCCGATGAACTCTTGGCAAGCTTTCAACAATCTTTCGGTACATCGTTCGAATCTTCGACTTCGGTCCATCATCTGCTTTATGCCTTACTATTATCATAGTTAATCCTTCACCCTTATCTCAACATATCGATTAGATCTAACAATTTACCAATTAATTTTATCATCAAAATCTGAGATTCAATAGTTTGGAATTTCCTCCTTTTGTATACTTCTTTTGACCTGTATTGAGAACTCTTTTTAAACTTCTATTACTTTTCAACTTTTAAAGCTAACTTGCTCATATCATTTAAAGACCAATATGGCTACAGTTAAACCACTTTAGCAATCTCATATTTCAGACCTCTTAAGTATCTTGCAATGGTTTGCTCTTATAGTTCCATAAGCTCTCCTTTTAACATGAGATTATAGAATTCTACTGTATGCTCCTCCACACTAAGATCTTTTTGCTTTAAATCATAGATTTTGAGAAAGTTCTCTTACCTATAGTTTTCAAGTAAGTATTTTCTCTTCAGCTCCCTTTTCATTGTTTTCCATATCACGATCTTACTCTTCCCCTCATGTTCTCTTTGTTTCTTCATATTTTCCCACCAAAAAGATGCATTTCGTTTGAGTTTGAGTGCCATAAGTTTTACCTTCTTTTGTTATGGTGATTCATGAAAATTGAAAATTCTTTCCACTGTATTAAGCCAATCGATAAAGTCATCAACATTGATTTTACCTTCAAACTCCGAAATTTCCAATCTTGGGTTGTATTTGTTCTACCACTCGTCTTGGACTCCATGTCTTGCCGGAAATCTTCTCGACTCCCGTAGATGAGGAGGTGTATCATCATTAGAAGTAAATTTTTGGATATCATTTTCATGCTAGTTGTGTCTACTTCAAAGTTCTTCAATTATTTTATTTTATTCTTGTAGACTACACAACAATCTTCGTACCTATAGCCTTAATGACTCAGCATCATTTTCATGGCTGCTATCTTCACCAACTATATCTTTTCTATTCCACCTTGCCATGATCTCTAACCTTTAGCTCTGATACCAAACTGATACTAGGGGTAAATGTAGAATGAATTTCGAAAGAAAAATTGATAGTACAGTTGTATTTGCTGGAATAAGTTTTCAGATAGAAAATGAATGAATTCACGATAATACTTCAATAAGATCGAAAAACAACTTATCACTAAGTTTAAAATCATAAAGAGATATAGAAAGTTTACCACCTCAAGAAAATTAAACAAGGATACAAAACTAAAAATAAAAGACTCACCACTCAATGAAGCATTTAAGAGATACAGAGTTTAAGAGAGAACTCCTAGAGAGCTTCTACCAATATCATCAGTTTCTAAAAATCCCTTTCTAACCCCTAAACACTAAAATAAGTACTAGTGCATGAAACAATCCTTCATGCATAGGGAACTTCAAAATTAAGTATTTTATATCTAGTAACCAACTTCTTTAATGTATTCCTTAGTCATGAAGAAAAGCATATTGAAATAGCTATAACTTTATTTAAAGAATGTGCTTATGAGCTGTTATATTTGAGTGGGCTGAGTTGAAAACTATGAGGTAACATTATGGGCTAAAAAAAATACCATAGCATTAATAAGGTCCATGTGAGAAGATTGTAGCAAATTAGGCACTCCCGTGTCAAGGACACCTCTTAGCCTAAAGAAAATATTTTCGGGATCACCCATAATGTTCCTTTTATTACGTTTGCGGCATGTCATGGCCCTAGCTTTAATAAAACTACTTATATTATTAGTTTTACAGTATATTTCATGATAATTAGTCAGAAGGTATTTCAAAAATTAATAAAAATAACTTTTAAGAAATATATTAAAAAAGGGCATCTCTTAGCCTAAAGAAAATATTTTTAAGATCACCCAAAAAATTCTTTTTATTGCGTTTGTGGCATGTCATGCCTCTAACTTTAATAAAACTACTCATATGACTTGTTTTACGATATATTTCATGGTAATTAGTTAGAAGGTATTTCAAAAATTATAAAAAATAAAAATTTCTTTTAAGAAATATATAAAAAGATTGGCCTCCTCTTAGCTTCAAGAAAATATTTTTGGGATCACCCAAAATATTCTTTTTATTGCGTTTGTGACATGTCGTCACTCTAGTTTTAATAAAACTGCTCATATGACTTGTTTTATAGTATATTTTGTGATAATTAGCCAGAAGATATTTCAAAAATATAAAAAGTAAAATTAATTTTTAAGAAATATATAAAAAGATGGGGCACCTGTTAGCCTAAAGAAAATATTTTTGGGATCACCAACATGTTACAACTTTAGCTTTAATAAAACTGCTCGTATGACTTGTTTTAGACATATTTTATGTCAATTAGTCAGAAGATATTTCAAAAATTATAAAAAATAAAAATAATTTTTAAGAAATATATAAAAAGATGAGGTACCTCCCTAAAGAAAATATTTTCGGGATTATCTAAAACGTTTTTTTTATTACGTTTGTGACACGTCGCGACTAGCTTTAATAAAATGACTTGTTTTAATTAGTAGTTGCGAATGCTACAAAGTTTCCTCGACTCTCGGTAGACTGCAAATGCGCCTCGCAATGAATCTAAAAGTTACCGCCTTTCTTCCTCGCCCGGGCCATCAGCTCCTTTCTTCCTCATCTTTCTCCGCCTCCGCCTTCACCGCCGGGAATCCCTCGTCCTCCTCCATCGCCGCTTCCGTCGACGACCTCGCCAAGCTCATCAACGACCACCCCATCCCCGTCCTTCGCCACCACATCCCTACTCCCTTTCTTTCCTCCCCTCTCGTCGACTCCCTCCTCCTCCGCCTCTTTGCCGCCCACGCCGCCGCCCCCAAAGTCCTCTACCTCTTCCACCTCTCCCTACGCGGCCACCGCGATCACCCTCCTTCCTCCTCCGCCTTCTCCACCATTCTCCACATTCTCACCCGCGCCCGCCATTTCGACGCCGCCTTCGAGCTCATCGATGACGTCGCCAGATCCCAGCCTGCCCTCCTGACCCCCAAGTCCCTCGCCGTGCTCCTCTCCCGCCACGCAAAGTTCCGACCTTTCGACGAAACGCTCGATGCCTTCGACCGCGCCGAGAGGGCCTGGGCCGCCGCCGGTCTCTCCTTCAGCTTTGACGAGTTCAATGCGCTGTTAAGAGCCTACTGCACCCAGGGGCGGGTTTCCGAGGCTCGTGCCATCTTCCGGCGGTTTCACTCCCGGTTCCCACCCAACTCTCGGACACTCAACACCCTACTTCTGGGCTTCAAGGAGTCCCAGAATCTTGTCGCGTTCGATCTTTTCTATCATGACATGATGATCCGGGGGTTTGAACCTGATGCTGTAACTTATTGCATTAGAATGGATGCCTACTGCAAGAAAATGCGATTTTTTGATGCTTTGGGGCTTCTGGATGAGATGGCGAAGAAGAATTGCTCACCTACAGTCAAAACCTTTACCACTTTGATTCATGGTGCTGCCATTGCAAAGAACCCAATGCATGCCCGTAGGTTGTTTGATGAAATGGTCGCAAGAGGACTGGTTCCTGATAGAGGGGCTTATAATGCATTGATGGGCTCGTTTGTAAGGGTGGGGAATCTTAGGTCTGCTTTGGAGATTATGGAAGAGATGGAGAAGGCAATTCAGCTTGATGATGTGAGTTATTATACGCTGTTGTGTGGCATGAAGAAGTATGAGGATCTAGAGGGGTTTTGGAAGCTCTATAATAGGATGGTTGAGAAGAACTTTGTGCCAAGGACACGTACAGTAATGCTGCTCATGAAGGTATTCTGCGAGAACAGCAGGGCTGATTTGGGTTTGAGCTTGTGGGATTATCTAGTGGAGAAGGGATTTTGTCCTCATAGGCATGCATTGGATACTTTGGTGACTGCACTATGTTGCAAAGGAAATGTGGTGGAGGCCTACAAGTGCTTTAAACAAGTGGTGGATAGAGGGAGAGTTCCATCTGAGAGGGCCTTCCGGGTGTTGGAGGGGTTTCTAGTGCGAACTAAGAAGTTAGACATGATGGAGGAGCTTGATCAGATGACAAAGAGAATGCAAGCACTTGTGCCCTCTCAATTTTAGCTAGCTCGCATGAAGGTTATCTGGTCATTTCTTTCAATATATTCTTACTTCTGATGGCTGAAAGGGCTCAGCTCAGATGATGGTGATCATTATGAGGGTTATGCATGTGAAATCTGACTCAACACAAAGAAAGATAGTCTCATGACATAACACTTTTCAAGAATTCAGTCAAGCATGGCCTTCATAATGTATAAATTAGTGTCGCAAAAATCTTGTCATAGTACATGGAAACAAAGAATCAAGTAACTTATAATCTTGGTACCAAGTTGAATGATAGATTGTGCTTGCTTTGATCCTTTTTGCCTTCCTATTTGTTAAGATGTGGTAGGTGAACTGGTCAGTATTAAAATAGTTGTATGCAATTCTGGTAGAACCAATGTTTGAAGTGGTTATTTAACTTGTACTCCAGTTGATTTGTATTTCTTTATGGACTTTGTGCATTACATTGTATTTGATTATTCATTTAAGTGGAGAGCCACAATTGAAAGTGCATCTCTTGGTTTTAAGTGTAATATAGACCTGCACACACCATCACAAATCCAGGTGCAGATCCACTATTTCAATCCTTCGACACATGACCGGAACAAGCTCGAGCTAACAACCTTCAATGCCCACAAGGTATGGCCTTATCTTCTCATAACGTGGCAGAGTTACATATATTATCATGTATATTTCATCCTTCAGACCGCTTATCTTACAGGTCATATAGCTTAGTGACTTGGTTGGCCTTTACTGTGTAGTGATTCAATGACACGAATGATGGCAATTTATCAAATAATTTGCAGAAGACAGCAGTGACAATCTTCAAATAACTATGTTGCTTTATCAGCCAATCGTGAACTATGTCTCTAGCTTGTTAGTTGAGGCAGCTCGAAACAAAATCGTGAAATGTTGCAAGAAGAGTGTACATCCATATTTTGAGTCATTGACCTATCTTAGATTCACATTGATAACTCAACCATGGTCACAAATCCAGATGATACTCTTTAACTAATTAAGTCATCTAAATTAAGTGCATTGATGTTATCAGAGATTTACTAGAAAGTACTGGTACCTCACTTAACTGTCCTCCCTTGTACACAATTCCAGTATACAGCTTATTTCTAACTTATAGATTCAATCCACTCTAAGTACATGACCAATGTCTATCACCCGGTCAATTGTTTGTTTCTTTGTACTGCAATAGCAATGCCTTGTGGTTTGAACAAGAATGAGATTCATGACCACTTGGTTTATGCACCTCTGTGGTCCAGCTTGATATTTGAACCTGGACTCATCAAAGCAAACAGGTTCATGGCTACAAAGATGGCTATATTAAGATGGCTATCTTTTTTTTTTATTCTGACATGACATCGAGTAACCCTGCGTTCTTTGTTGGGAACTATATTAAGATGGCTACTTGGGGTCACTGGTATGAACCACCGGAAAGAGGACACATTTCTGGCTTCTTTTTCCTCTAGTTTGCATGTCCATGGCTACAAAGAATTGAATGCCAACAAATTTTCTTGAATTGTGGGAATGAACTATAAAGAGGACATGTTTGCAATGGACTAGACCCTGTGACTATGAAAGAATTGTGATGTTTTTGACTAGCCCGGCATTGGAAGTGAGAGGGGATAAAAATGTTATATAGAATTAGATGAGTTTTTCACTAATAATTTACATGTAAGCATTTTGTTATATAGAATTAATGACTTTTCCACTAATAATTTAAGCGTAAGCACTTTAGAGCGGATGGTTTCACATTTTTACAACATGTTATAAAGTCACCACAAGGTCACATATTTTAGATGCTTGATTGTATTGTGCTTCGTGAGGATATTACATTCAAGCTTTTATATTATATCGTCAATACTTTATTACATATAAAATATACTTATACACAACAATATAATAATTAATAAGGCTTGCCCATAATAATATAGTGAACTACAAAGCTTAGTAAGTGACAAAAATATCAATGACAAGAGAGAATAATTTAAAATAAACTTGATATCAAAATGCAAGGTAGAGATACAAGAGTTCATATATATCATCTCATTAGATATAGAATCACAAATGTCATTTCATTCAAAACATTTTTGGTTCATACCAAATGGAATAAAGAGTAATTGGAGCATATCAATGACGTAAGAAGTATTTTGGGGCATATCAATGGTGTATGAAATGTTTCGGAGTATATCAATGACATATGAAGTATTTCAGAGAATATCAATAGTGTATGAAATATTTCGGAGCATATCAATGGTAAATAAAATATTTAAGAGCATATTAATAGCATATCAACAACATATGATGTTGAATCTTGGATTTTGTTAGAGTTGGCCCCAGGAAATTTACCAAAGAGTAATTTGGCAACCCAATAAAGACAATAAAGTAAAAAAATAAAAGAGACAAGGACACTAGATTTACATGGTTCGGTCAATTGACCTACATCAACGGATGGAGGAGGAGCAAAACACTACTTAAAAGAGACAATTACAAATGCCTTAGGAAAATGTTCCTAGGCCATAAAATATCTGAAACTACTAAACAAGAAAAGCTCAAACTATAAGCCCTAACTATTTTAACTAAGTGTGGACTTAATAGAAATTAAACCCAAAGCAAACAATTAGGTTTTTCTTGTGGTGCCTCTAGCTTCAAAGCCTAGGCCCTTATTTATAGTTGCAACAGGAGATAACAAGCTTGATTTTCCTGATGTGGGACTATGTGGGACTTGCCAAACTAACAAATCTCTACTTTGGCATGTCTCAACATTGACAATTAATAAAACTTGCTCCACCTTCTTCACAAAAGCCCCAATAGACAATCACCAACAATGAACACCAACCAAGTCCAAGCATTGCTTGAACTTGTAAACCGGAAGAAGCTTCGTAAGTATATCAACTGGATTGTCCTTCGTATGAATTTTCTGAACAAAGACCTTTCCCTCAGCAATGGTACCCCGAATAAAATGAAACTTCACATCGATGTGTTTCGTCCTCTCATGATACATCTGGTATTTAGTTAAATGAATAGCACTTTAACTATCATAATAAATTGTAGTAACACCTTGATGCAGACATAATTCACCGAACAAACCTCTTAACCATAAAACTTCTTTGATCGCCTCTGTCACTGCCATATATTCTGCCTTTATAGTAGATAAAGCCACGACAGGTTGTAAGGAAGCTTTCCAACTAACTGCATAACCGCCAACGCAAAAAACATAGCCTGTCAAAGATCTTCGTTTATTAAGATCCACAGCATAATCAGAGTCGACGAAACTAACCAAAGTGTCATGATTTTTCCCAAACTCCAAACAAGCATCTGAAGTCCCTTGCAAGTATCTGAGAATCCACTTCATAGCCTGCCAATGTGTTTTACCCGGGCGAGACATATATCTGCTAACCACACTGACTGCTTGTGAAATATCTAGACGAGTACAGACCATTGCACACATAATACTGCCGATGGCATTGGAATATGGAACTTGCACCATATATTCTTCCTCTTCAACTAATTGTGTAACTGAGCAACAGATAGCCGAAAAAGGCTAGTAAGAGGAGTACTCACTGGCTTAGCGTTTTTCATGCCAAACCTCTCCAAGACTTTCTCAAGGTAATTTTTCTAGGCCATAAATAATTTTTCAACTCTTCGTTCTCTTTTGATCTCTATGCCAAGAATTTTCTTAGTTGCTCCCAAATCTTTCGTTTCAAATTCACTACTCAGCTGCATTTTCAAAGTGTGAATTTCTGA
>LVTN01001149.1:17169-42337 GCA_001649415.1 Musa itinerans
CTATAAATACCCCACCCTTTCAGCAATGAAAGGGCACCGAAAAACCACCGAAATCCTGATCTTACTCTGTGTTTTTTAGAGCTCAAAAGTGTTGGTTAAAAGTTCTTCTTCCCTCTTTTCTTCCAAGTTCTGATCTGAAAAGAGAGGAAAGCAACTTCTGTAAGGGTTGTCTCCTAAGCCCGTCAAAAGGAGTGAAACTGTAAATGGGTGGTTGGCCTTCGCCTATTGAAGGAAGGCCTCTAGTGGACGTCGGTAACCTCATCGGAGGAGGAAGCCAAAAGTGGACGTAGGTCAAGATTGACCGAACCACTCTAAATCTCGGTTTGCATTTACTTTGAGCATCTTATCTTTACTGCAAACCTCCTCAATAGCTTACTGCCTTCTGCTCATTTACGAACGTATTTCATAGTTACGTATTTTCCGAATCGACGTTAAGATGGAAATCGATTTTATCGTACGAACATTATATTTCAGTTTGCACTTACATTCTAATTTCCATTATAACTGCAAACTGCCTTTATATCTTTGCTTTAACTGCATCTCGCTTCATCTCAAGTTAAAGTGGTTTACGAATCGGCTTTCATACCGAAATCGCTTTTATCATACGAACGTCATATTCCAGTTTGCGCTTACATTCTGATTTCCATCATAACTACAAACTGCCTTCATAGATTCACTTTAACGTCATCTCGCTTGATCTTAAGTTAAAGTAATCTTAGAATCGACTTTCATACCGAAATCACTTTTATCATACGAACGTAGTTTTAATCGTCGAAAGTTTTCCGCTGCACTAATTCACCCCCCTCTTAGTGCTCTTGATCCTAACAGGTCACTCTATCATTTATCCTCCTATTTTCAATATGACAGACTACACATATTGAAAAACTCGAATGAGAGTTTTTGTGCTTTCTATGAATTTTGATTTATGGGACATTATTGAAAGCAGTTTTGAAAAGTCTTCCAAACCAATGAACGAATAGAATGATTTGAAGAAGAAGACTTTTTCTTTGAATGCTAAAGTGATGAACTCTTTGTTTTGTGCTCTAGATAAAAATGAATTTAATTGGGTTTCTATTTGTCAAACTGTGCATAACATTTGACACACACTTGAAATCACATACGAAGACACTAGTAGAGTTAAAGATTCTAAAATTAATTTTTTGATGCATAGTTTTGAATTGTTTCGAATGGAACCAAGCCAGACCATTGGAGACATGTACACCTATTTTACGGATGTCGTCAATGGTCTAAAAGCACTTGATAAAAGTTTTTTTAATTTTGAACTTGTTAACAAGAGATTTAGATCTCCTCCAAAAAGTTGGGATCCTAAAGTTACGACAATATAAGAAGCAAAGGACCTAAATAACTTTTCATTTGAAGAACTTATCAGGTCTTTGATAACCTATGAAATGACATGTATTGCACATGATGAACTTGAGAACAACCTTCCAAAGAATAGGAAGGATTTGACCCTTAGAACAAATGAAGACCACTCGAGCGAAAGCTCAAGTGATGATATACTTTGAACTCTTAACAATAAAGCTTAAAAAATTCTTCAAATAAGAATCAAAGAATAAAAATGAACTTAAAAAGAAGAAGCTACCAAAGAAAAAGAAAGCACTTAAGGTGACTTGGGACGAAATGAGTGTATCCGAAGACGAGGAGTAAACCGATGAAGACGAAGTGGCGAACTTCACTTTGATGGCTCTTGACAATGAGGTAAACAACTCAACTAAAATGTCTTTACCGTATGATGAATTAGTAAATGCTTTTTATGATTTATTTGACGAATGTAAGCTGGTTGGTAAAAAATATAAGTTGTTAAAAAAGGATCATGCTTCTCTTACTAGTGAATTTAAAAAATTAAAAAATGAGCATGATAATTGCGTTTTAACTCCTTGCACTAAGTGTGAAGAGTTAGACTCACTTAAAAAAGAAAATTTATTTTTATAGCAAACGTTAGATAAATCTAAAATTGGTAGCAAATCTTTAAACATAATTCTTGCCAATAATAGTCATATTCGTAGAAAGAAGGAATCGGCTTTGTGAGTAATTACACTCAACAAAAGCCAACTACTTTTATTAAAGGACCCATATTGTATGTTACCCTTAAGATTAAGTGTAATTTTTGTGATAGATGTGGTCATTTTATATATAAATATCCATTCATAAAGTATGGCTCACATAAGTTGGTTTGGGTTCCTAAAGGAACCATGAATGACTTAATGCCAAAAGCTAAGAATGATAGATTAAACCATGAGGGACCCAAAGCTAAATGGGTACCTAGAACAAACCCACCATTCTTATAAACTTCTCTAAAATCAAAATCTAGGAGCAAAAAATGATATTTTGATAGTGGATGCTCAAAGTTTATGACCGAAGATCCAAAATACTTCGTAAAGCTCATTAGCCAAAGCAACAAAGGAAAGATCATTAGAATTAGAACTATTGGTAAGAAAATAATTTTAATTGAAGATGCTTTCTGTTCAATGAAATCATGCTTGATGATTTAATGATGTAATGATGTAATGAAAATGTTAGAAGTTTTGGTATCATGCTTGACGATTTTATATTTTGCTTGAGGATTTGAAGTAATGATGATTTAAAATCTTATGTTTTGGAATTATGTGTTACACTTTTAATCTTGATGATTTTTGTGATAAATATTACTCTTTTGGTTTTAAACGATGATACATGTTTTGATTTAGCATAAAAGACAAAGACATGCTTGTATGAAATAAATCACATAAATTGAAACAATATAATGAGATTATATTTTAAAAAATTCTCTATCTCTATCTTATCGATTTTTAAATAAAAAATTGATAAATCTATTTATGTCATTTTGAATATCTTGAAAGTGATTTTGATGATTTGATGATTTGAATTTGAATGAGTTTTATCCTAACCATGATATTGATTTCTCGATATTTGCTACTTGAGATTTTTTTTAAATCAAGATCTCTTACTATTTTTTCTCGTATGATTCTTGTAAGAGGAGATTTTCTATATGAATCATGAAATTTCTTATACATGAATCAATATATTCTACCATTCTATTCTCCTATGTTTCTTTTTGCCATTTACTAAAGAGGAGAATTATCCATATGAATCATGGTTTTTCTGTTGAATCTCGGATTTTGATGATGAAATCAATTGATAAATTATTTGATCTAATCTATATATTAAGAAAAGTATGCAGGATTACCTACAATAGCGGTAAGACATAAAACAAATATTATGCCGGAGTCAAGATCGAGATTTCGTTGGGAGTTCGAGAGTTTGTTGGAAGTTCGGACATTCGTCGGAAGTTCTGCCGGAATTAACCGAGAAGTCTAAGAGCTTGCTAAAGAAGCTCATTGGAACTCACCAAGAAGATCATCATGAAATCCAGGAGCTTGTCGGAAGTCCGTTGGAATATTGCCAAGAGATCGTCGGTGTTAGGAACGAGTCGACACTAAGAGGGGGTGAATTAGTGTAGTGGTAAAAATGTTGATTTTAGAAATTTTTTCGTACGATAAAAACTACACTCGAAAGATAACTTGAAATATCATGTTCATAAATGTATTGAAGAAAGTAAGCAAATAAAATGGTTTGCAGTAAAGTAAATTGCTCAAGACGAAATGCAAACCAGATTTTTATAGTGGTTCGGTCATTGTAACCTACATCCACTCCGCCGATTCCTCTTCCGTCGAGGCCACCGACATTCAATAATGGTCTTCCTTCAATAGGCGAAGACCAACCACCTCTTTACAACTCTATTGTCATTTTGCAGGCTCAGGAGAGAACCTTTACACCCCCACTTACTCCTCTCTCAAACTATACTAACACTTAGAAGAAGGAGAGGAGTTCATACAAGATTATAGCAGCGTTTCTTTTCTTTTTCACTCTCAATACTTATGTAAGTTAACCAGAGATGAGAGGGGTATTTATAGGCCTCAAGTTGATTCAAACTTGGAGCCTAAAAATGTCTCATTCCAGGTCTTCGGGGTACAGGTGGTACCACCGCCTGTGCTGGGCGATACCACCACCCAGTCTGACGGTACCACCGCTTGACACCCTGACACTAGGCGGTACCACCCCCCAGACTAGTGGTACCACCGCCTGATAGTCTCTCGGAGACTATGCTTAGGCGGTACCACCGTTTAACACAGTCTCGGAGACTGTGCCACGACGGTTTCACCTATTTGGTTATTGTTTGGGTCTTTCACTTGGCCCAACACAACCCAAACATAGGCCCAACTAACCCCTAATTGAGTTGACCCAATTCCAACCCAATTATGTGCTAACTACAAATTTTAAGACATTTTCTAAGCTAAACAAGTATGTAAGTCTTGGTTTCTTCTGATGAACTTTCGATAATCTCTTGGCAATGTTCTAACGGACTCCCGGCAAACTCCTAGATTTCTCGACGATCTTCTTGGCGAGTTCCGACGAACTTCTTTAGCAAGCTCTTGGGCTTCTCCGTCGATTCCGACAAAACTTCCGACGAACTCTCGAACTCCCAACGATATCTCGTTTTTGACTCCGGGACTTCATTTGCTTTATGCTTTGATCACTATCATAGTTAATCCTACACAAATAAAACTTACTTCAATATAGACAATTATTACAAAGCATGAATCATGTTGTCCGACATGTCATTGGTCCATCGATGCTTCGTCCGATTCTTCAGCGCATTGTCCTCTCTTGCGGCCTATTGCCCAATCGGCCAGTTGACCTCCATAACTCCAATCTCCTTGGCACAATTTCTACTCTTCTTGGCTTGATGTCTGAAGCCATGGCCCGAAGCCTTCTATCGATACATTGACCAATCCTTCGGCTCGACGTCCAATCTACTGACATGTTCCACTCCGGCCCAACATGATTCTTCCTACTTTAATTGTCTCTCCCTGATCGAAGCTTCCTGTGTCACTCAAAATACAGATCAAATCATAAACACTTATCAATTGATTTCATTATCAAAATATGAGATTTAATAGTCGAAAGTTTGCCGAAAGATCGTCGAAAGAACAATTGACATACCAGACTAAGAATGCTTTGTTAAATATCTTAATTATCATAGTTAGACCTTAAGTTGAGTTATGATTGGGAGATAATCCCACTAACTCAGTTAGGGGCCAATTGGGTCCTTAACAAAGCTAAATTGGGCCGATTGAACAAGCCCATTCAACACCTAAAGTCATGCCTAACTGTGGCACTACTAGGGTCGATAGTGGCACCGCTTGAGACATAGTCTCCTAACTGGTCTAGGCGATGGTACCACCGATAGTTAATACTGCCAAGCAGTGCTACCGCCCTGTTAGGTGGAGGTATCGCCTAAACTAAGTGGTGGTACCGCCAAGTGTTAGTCTACAAGCGATAGTACCACCCAATAATGGTGGTGGTATCGCCAGTACCTTGAAATATAGGGATGTGACACTTTTTGGCTTCAATTCTGAAGCCATTGTGGCCTATAAATACCCAACCCTTTTCTGCATGAAAGGGTACAAAAAGTGTCATCAAAATCTTGAACTCTTGGGGTGTTAAAAGTGTTATAAAAGTGCGGCTTGTAAGGGTTATCTCCTAAACCCGCGAAAAGGAGAAAGCATTGTAAAGAGGTGGTTGGTCTTCGCCTATTGAAGGAAGACCATTAGTGGATGTCGGTGACCTCGACGGAGGAGGAATCGGAAGTGGATGTAGGTCATGTTGAATCTCAGATTTTGATGATGAAACCAATTAATAAGTGTTTATGATTTGATTTGCGTTTTGAGTGATGTATGAAGCTTCGATCAGGGAGAGACAATTGAAGCAGGAAGAATAATGTTGGGCCAGAGAAAAATATCTTAGAAGATTGGACATCGAGCCGAAGGATCGGTCGACGTATCGGCAAAAGGCTTCGGTCCATGAGTTCGGGCATCGAGCCAAGAAGAGTGGAAATTGCGTTAAGAAAATCGGAGTTGCGGAGGTCAACTGGCCGATTGGGCAATAGGCCGCAAGAGAGGACAATGCGCCGAAGAATCGGACGAAGCGTTGATGGAACAATGACATGCCGGACAACATGATTCATACTTTATAATAATTGTCTAGATCAAAGTAAATTTTATTTATGTAGGATTAACTATGATAGTGATCAAGGAATAAAGCAAATGAAGTCCCGGAGTCGAGAACGCGATTTCGTTGGGAGTTCGAGAGTTCGTCGGAAGTCCGGATGTTCGTTGGAAGTTCTACCGGAATTGACTGAGAAGTCCAAAAGCTTGCCAAAGAAGCTTGTCGAAACTCGCGAAAAAGATCATCGTGAAATCTAAAAGCTTGTCGAGAGTTCGCTGGAACATTGTCGAGAGATTGTCAGAAATTCGTCGGAAGCTCGACGGAAGAAACATAGACTTACGGACTTGTTTAGCTTAGAAAATACCTTAGAAATTATAATTAGCACATAATTGGGATTGGAATTGGGCCAACCAAATTAGGGGCCAGTTGGGCCCATATATGGACTTTGTTGGGCCTAATGAAAGGCCCAAATAGTGATCCAACAAGTTGGCACCGTCGTGGCATAGTCTTCGAGACTATGTCAAGTGGTGGTACCGTCCAGACACAATCTCCGAGAGGTTGTCAAGCGGTGGTACTGCTAGACTGGGTGGTGGTACCACCTAGTGTCAGGTGTCTGGTAGTGGTATCGCTAGAATAGGCGGTGGTACTGCCAGACTGGGTGGTGGTACCACCCAGTGTCAGGTGTCTGGTGGTGGTATCGCTAGACTAGGCGGTGGTACTGCCTAGTGTCAATGATAATGTTAGACTGGCACAAGTGGTGGTACTGCCCAACATAGGTGGTGGTACCGCCTATACCCAGAAGCTCGGGATGAGACATTTTTAGGTTCCAAGTTTGAATCAACTTGATGCCTATAAATACCTCTCTCATCCCTAGTTAACATACTCAAGAATTGAGTGTGAAAAAGAAAGAAACACTGTTGTAATCTTGTGTGAACTCCTCTCCTTCTTCTAAGTGTTAGAATAGTTTGAGAGAGGAGTAACTGGGGTGTAAGGGTTATCTCCTAGACCTAGTAAAAGGAGAAAGAGCTGTAAAAGATGGTTGATCTTCGCCTATTGAAGGAAGATTGATAGTGGATGCCAGTGGCCTCGACGGAAGAGTAATCGGTGGAGTGGATGTAGGTCACGACGACTGAACTACTATAAACTCGGTTTGCATTTACTTTGAGTAATTTACTTTTATAGCAAACTGCCTCTCCTCCTTACTGTGCTTTTACTACATCTACGCTCGCATATGCTTTTAAATTAATATCTTCCAAGATTGGTTTTAATCGTATGAAAGAGATTTTTTGAAACCGTAGTTTTTACCGCTGCACTAATTCACCCCCCTTCTTAGTGCCGATTCATTCCTAACAGTTGGTATCAGAGCCTCGTTATTTCTCATTTGGTTTAACACATAAGAGAAATGGCTTATTTCAGCTTTCAAGAGGGGCTTTCTCTCATTCGTCCTCCCTTGTTCAATAGGACAAACTACACATATTGAAAAACTCAAATAAGAGTTTTCTTGCTTTATTTGGATTTAAATTTATGAAATATTATTGAAAATGATTTTTGAATGTCTTCTTTTCCAATGAACTATTGGAATGATTTGGAGAAGAAAACTTTTTCTTTAAATGCTAGAGCTATGAAGCTCTATTTTGTGCTTTAGATAAAAATGAATTCAATCGGGTTTCTACTTGCGAAATAGCTTTTGATATTTAGCATACTCTTGAAATCACACATGAAGGCACTAGAAAAGTTAAAGATTCGAAAATCAACTTTTTGATGCATGATTTTGAATTATTTCATATGAAATCAAGCGAAACCATTGGAGATATGTACACCTGTTTTACGAATATCGTCAATGGTTTAAAAGCTCTTGGAAAATACTTTTCTAATTTTGAACTCGTTGACAAGATCTTAAGATCTCTTTCTAAAAATTGAGAATCGAAAGTAATAAGAATACAAGAAATAAAGAATTTAAATATTTTTCCACTTGAAGAACTTATCGGTTCATTGATAACATATGAAATGGTACACACAACGTTTTCTCACTTTAAAACTCTTTATGCTTGTGTGTATTAATCAGGGATTAGAGGGATATTTATAGGCCTCAAGTTGATTCAAACTTGGAGCCTAAAAATGTCTCATCTCGGGTCTTCGGGGTACGGGCGGTACCACCGCCTGTGCTGGGCGGTACCATCGCCTACAGCACTGACATTGGGTGGTACCACCGCTTAGAAGATTGTGTCTGGGCAATACCATCACCCAGACTGGCGGTACCACCGCCTGATATAGCCTTGGAGACTGTACCATGACGGTGCCACTTGATGGGTCACTGTTTGGGCCTTTCATTGGGCCCAATACAATCCATACATGAGCCCAACTAGCCACTAATTGGGTTGGCCCAATTCCAATCCCAATTTTATGCTAAGTATGAAATTTAAGATATTTACTAAGCTAAAAAAATCCATAAGTCTAGGTTTCTTTGGGTGAGCTTGTAACATCTCCCATTTTTAAAAATTTTATAGATGCTTGTTTGTAAATATAAGGATTAGCTAATAATTCTTTTGTATTAAATAATTTTATATTAGAAGTTTATGGCTAGGGACCTAAATATGAATATTAAAATTTTGATATGATTTATGCAAGATTCAGATTTAAGTTAAAAAAAAAATGATGGACATGTGTCACTAGCTAACCTAAGGTTGGTGCCACTTATGTTTGCTCAGGATGACACATAAGCTCTTTCATGCATTTTCGACACCTTGCAACCCATGTATTAGCTAAACCCAAATAATTAGATGAAAGATTAAAGAAAAAACTTAAGTTTTTGCAACCAATGTTAGTTTGAGAAGAGAAGGAAAGAAGAAGAAGAAGAAGAAGAAGAAGAAGAGGAAGAGGAAGAGGAAGAGGAAGAGAAAGCTTTGCTTGAGGTTTTGCATCAACTCCCCACATTTGGGAATCAAACTCTTCTAAGGCAAGTGTTCTAACCCCATCCTATAGAAATCCTAATCTCTATTTTTATTTTAATTCTATAAAATTTGAAAGATTTCAGCTTAGAACCAAACCTTTCTTTCATTTTGATACAAAGCCATGAATTTGTAATTTTTTGATAATCTGACCTCTATGCATTGTTTCAAACCTAACTTTTAGTTCTAAACTCTGATTTTGTCAAAGCCTAATCCATTTGAAAGTAGACTCAAAGACCTTTATTTTGATACCTAGATTGAATAATTTGGAGTTTAAATGACTACTAAGACTTCTATTTCTATAGATTTTGCAAAATAGGGACTGTAATTTCTGACCTCTTGTTGCTTAACTACTAATAACTTACTACTGGGAACTCAAATTTATGCAAAGTATGATTTGTTGGAAACTAGACTCAAAAGTATTCCTATAATCACCTGATTTGAAAATTTTGGAGTACAATTACTAATTGAGACATCTATTTTCATCGACCTTGTGGATTCAGTAAAATAGAGCTGATGTTTTCAGACCTTTCGCTACGAAATTATTTATAACTCTCTGTTGTGAACTCCAATTCATGTAAAACTTAATTTAATTGAAATTAGATTGACACATATTTCAAATGACACCTATATTGTATAAATTGGAGTATAATTGATTATCCAAATAATTTATACAAGGTGCCTCTCAAATTCTATTAGAATCAAGCTTTGGTCGATTTGGCCTCTTGTTGTTTCTTCTCTTTAGGAATTGATTTTGGCAAAAACTCTTACTTCAATTGAATTTTACATTATTGCCTTAAATTTCTATATACTCTTGTCCTTTAATTATTTGTATACCTGAATCTATTATGTAAAGTTCATGTTTTTTATCGCAACGTTTCGTATAGGTACATGCATTCTATTGTTTTGCATGTGTTATGCCTTAAATTCACCTCTTCTTGTTTCTTCTCTTTGGAAATTGATTTCGGCAAAAACTCTTACTTCAGTTGAGCTTTACATTATTGCTTTAAATTCTTGTATAATCTTGTCCTTTAATTATTTGAATACCTGACTTCTTTATGTAAAGTTTATGTTTGTATCGCAATGTTTCATATAGGCACATACATTCCGTTGTTCCACATGTGTTTCCGATATGTCCCAATTTTATTGTTCACTATCCTTTTGTACTTCGGTATTTGTGGGATAAATGTGAACCTTTGCCAAAAATTGTAAAGGGAGTTATGCTTAGAGCCCGCGATGCTCTGCTAGCCCCCTATGACTTCACTCATACATGGGTGGATGGAGCTCCCAAACGTGAGAGACTTATTTGGTGGTCATTCAGAAATGGATGTACCATACTATGTTATAGTCCCACTTCACCTTCTATATGTTTGACATGATATCCAAAGCTTTGGCTGTGTTTCTATGCATGCTTTGGATAAGAATAAAATGAATGCAATGTCATGTGACATTTGAGCTTCTATTCATGTTTTGTTCTTTGATATATTTCGAAATGTTTATATATCTTTATTATGCCTTGAAAAATACCTGTTAGGACTAGGAGAGTCCTAATTGAGAGGGGCATTCATGTAAAATCTACCTAAGCCGACCCTTATTAAAGAGGTGAAGAGGTCGGCTAGAGTTTGGAGATTATTTCTTAGAGAAGAATTAGGAGTTGTAAAGGAATAGGAGTCTTGAGTAGGAGTCCTATTAGGAGTCTTGAGTAGCAGTCTTAATTGAGTAGGAGTCTTGAGTAGGAGTCCTATTAGGAGTCTTGAGTAGCAGTCTTAATTGAGTAGGAGTCTTGAGTAGGAGTCCTATTAGGAGTCTTGAGTAGCAGTCTTAATTGAGTAGGAGTCTTGAGTAGGAGTCCTATTAGGAGTCTTGAGTAGCAGTCTTAATTGAGTAGGAGTCTTGAGTAGGAGTCCTATTAGGAGTCTTGAGTAGCAGTCTTAATTGAGTAGGAGTCTTGAGTAGGAGTCCTATTAGGAGTTAGGGTTTAGAAACCCTATAAATAGCTATGTATTCATCATCTTTTGATAAGCAATAGATAAATCTATTATGTAGCCTTTGAGCAGCAACTTGGAGGGAGGACCCCTATAGAGTTCCAAGGAGACCGATCTCCTAAAGAGATCAACCCCAAGTTTAGAATCTGCAAGGGTTCTAACAACATATGCCATCGATATGCTCCTTATGCCAATGATATGCTTCAATTACCTTTCCTCGATTATATAAATAAAACATGCTTTGAACGAAACGACATCGTAATTCTGTATTTAAACAACACATGCTTCTATTTCATTTTGTATCTCTGCTTTGTATTTTTGATATCTTATTTGTTTGAAAACTGTACTCTTTGCTATAGATATGTTAGTCACTTACTGAGCTTTATATGCTCACCCCGTTGCTATATAAAATTTTTAGGATAGCTTATTGCTCGCTAAAATGTGTAAATTGGGTTGAGGCAATAGAAAGCTAAAAGATTTTAGGGCAAATATTTCGTACTTGATAGGTTGATGTTGTATAAGTTCTTTTTGTGTGTAATGAAATATCAATGACAAATCTAAATTGATGTATCTTGTAAATATTTGGAAAGTACCTCTTACATCGGGATTTTGGGAATGTTAAGTTTAAACTGTGTAATGATATAAACATGTAGTACATGTTGGTTTTGTGATTGTATAGATTGTCACGCTTATGGATTTATGATGTGGTTATGGTTTAGTTGAGTTGGCTTTAGATTTTTGTGAATCATTACGTGATTTGATGGTATGATTATAAACTGCATAGGTCTTATGAATTATGGATTGTAGAGGTGAATGACCTGAATATTTTCTCAGTATCCTCAAATGTATGTTTGGATCTTGGATTGTTTGTTCAATTATAATATTGTCAATTTTGAGTTAGGTTCACACCTCCTAGATAAGAATTAAATTCAGGGGGCGTGATAGAGCTTCCGACGAACTTTTGACGATCTCTCAGTAATGTTCCAGAGAACTCCCGGTAAGCTCCTGGATTTCACGATGATCTTCTTGGCAAGTTCCGACGAGCTTCTTTGGCAAGCTCCTGGACTTCTCGGTCTATTCCAGCAGAACTTCTGACGAACGTTCGGACTTCCGATGAACTCTCAAACTCCTAATGAAATCATGTTCTTGACTCCAGGACTTCATTTTACTTTATGCCTTGCTATCGTAGTTAATCCAGCACACTTAAAACCTACTTCGATCTAGACAATTATTATAAAGCTTTGAATCATGTTGTCCGACATATCATTGGATCATTGACGCTTCGTCCGATTCTTCGGCGCATCGTCCTCTCTTGCGGCCTATTGCCCAATCGGCCAGTTGACTTCCGCAACTTCGATATCCTTGGCGTAATATCCACTTTTCTTGGCATGATACCCGAAATCATAGCCCGAAGCCTTCTGTCGATACGTAGACCGATCCTTCGGTGTGACGTCCAATCTTTTAACATTTTTCTCTGGCCTAACATGATTCTTCCTACTTCAATTGCCTCTCCTCAATCGAAGCTTCCTGCGTCACTCAAAACGTATATTAAATCATAAATACTATCAATTGGTTTCATCATCAAAATCCAAGATTCAATAATCTCCCCTTTTTTGATGATGACAACCAATTGATGATGGAGTTAACCTTAACTCCCGGAGTTTAAACAAACTCCCTCTATCAATATGCCATATTGATAGAACCTTAAAATCAAGCTGAATTCAAGTCATTGCAAATTTCATCATGAATATTTGCAACACTTCATCATGCATAACATGATCATACTTCTCCCCCTTTGTCATCAACAAAAAGGAGAAGTTCAACTTTCAAGTGTTTTTAGACATAACTTCTAACTCATTGCATAATAAACATAATATCAAGTTTTATCATCATTGTAATCTAGTAATAATTAGAGATGTGCAAGTTTAGCATGTTTGCTTTTCTTGAGATAGTAACTTCTTGCTTCTCTTTAGATTACAAGCTAGCAATTTTTACGATATGCAAGTTTTACAACATATAAGCTAGCAAATTTTTTTTATTACTTTACAACATGCATAATCACCAAATCATCATTAATTTTAAAGATGTGCAAAATTACAAATTTTGCAAGTTTACATTTTTGCTTCTTAAAATAGGCAAGCTAGCTATTTTTGGTGATGTTCAAGATAGCAAGTTCATAATTTTTGCTTCTCTTTGAGTTGAGCAATATAGCAAGTTTTGCTCCCCCTTTGTTATTGTCATAAAGAAGGGAAGAATACAATGTTGTAATTCTTTTCCCTTTACATCAATTTCCAAATTATGACAAAGGTAAGTAACAAAGATGAAAAATCAAGTCATGAATGTCAAAACAATTTTTTCATCATAAATATTTTATCATTGCATGCATTATTATCATAAGTTGAAGTATTGCATGCATAATACCAAATCATCATATATATTTTTAAAATATAAAATCATTATTATATGCATGATTCCAAGTCATCATTCATAATTACATCAATATTCCAATCATTATTTCAATCACCACTACAACTCATCATGCGCAATATCAAAATGTAAAATCATCAAACATGATACAAACATTTATTTTCAAAATATTTATCATTATTTTCAACTCATTTAATTTGTCAAATCAATATTTCTTGGGTATGTATGATACCAAAACATGGTTTCAAATCTTCAACATATAACATGCATAATTTCAAAATTTGAAAGGAGAAGGGAAGAATTCAAAGGTACAAAGATTTCAACCATCTCATAAACAAATGAAAGATCAAGTCATGAATCCAAAATTTCATGAATCATTTCGACAAATATCCTTTTAAATAATCAAAATGATCATCAAAATCAATTTTTGGAAAATTCAATGAAGGCAGCATAGATAGATTCACACGAGAACTTGATTCATGCATAATGTCTCAATTTTTTCATGAATCATAAAAAAATTTAGAGTATCAAGTGAAGGAGTCATGATTTGTGTGACAAAAAAAAAAAAAATTATCGATTCATGCATTCAAACCATTATTACTTCAACTCATCATGCATAGTTAAAAAAATGTAAAATCATCAAATATGGTACAAACATTTATTTTCAAAATGCATTCCCTTTTAGTTGTTTCATTTTAAGTTGTTTGTTTCATATAAGCATGCCTTTGTCTTTTTATACCAAATAAAAACATGCATCATTTTTAAAACCGAAAAAGCCACTTTCATTATGGTAAAAATCGATAATCCATAAATCACAAGAATCATCATTACTTTATTTCATCAAGCATGATTTCATAAAGTATTTTCAATCAAATACAAAAATCATCAAGATACACATTATTACTTTATTATGTCATTAAAACATCTAGCATGATTTAAGTCATCCTTTTTTATAGAAATATTTACCATCACAAGCTAGGAGCAAGAGATGGTACCTTGATAGTGGATGCTTAAGGCACATGACCGGAGATCTATCTTATTTCTCTAAGATGTATTGTTGGTTGATGGCTTAAAGGATAATCTTTTGAGGATTAGTCAATTATGTGATAAAGGATACATGATTAAATTTGAATCCGCATTATTGAACAACCACACAAAAACTCCTATATGATTGCCTTAAAACAAATTAATATATACACTATTGACATTAATGATCTTTGTAATGAAATATGTTTTTCGGCTTTGAATGATAATGTTTGGCTTTGGCATAGGAGATTAGGTCATGCTAGCATGAAACTAATCTCTCAAATCTCATTTAAAGAACTTTAAGAGGTATTCCTAACATTAGGTTTGTTAAAAATAATGTGTGTGATGCATGTCAATTAGGAAAATAAATAAAAGGTAGTTTCAAACCAAAGAATTAAATAAGCACCCTCTAGACCATTACAATTGATCCATATGAATTTGTTTGAACCAATTGATACATCAAGCCTAGGAGGTAGCAAATACGCCTTTGTCATTGTGAACGATTATAGTAGATACACTTGGACATACTTCTTAGCACACAAAAGTGATTGCTTTAGGTATTTTTTTAAGTTTTGTAAACTTGTTCAAATTTAAAATGGCTTTATGATTTTATCAATTCGGAGTGATCACGGTGGCGAATTTTAAAACTGTGATTTTTAAAATTTTTGTAAATCTAATGGATACAATCATAATTTCTCTACTCCAAGAAATCCTCAATAAAATGGAGTAGTAGAAAGAAAAAATAGAAATTTATAAGAAATGATAAGAACTATGTTGAATGAATATAGCCTATCCAAATATTTTTGGGTTGAAACCATTAATACGACATGCTATATCATAAATAAGGTTTTAGTAAGATCATTATTTTTCAAAACTTCGTATGAATTATGGAATAACAAAAATCCCAACATTTCATATTTTAAAGTTTTTGGTTGTAAATATTTTATCTTGAATGAAAAAGATGTCTTAGGAATGTTTGATGCAAAATCCGATGAAGGGATTTTTCTTGGCTATTCTTCTATTTCTAAAGCTTTTCATATCTTTAACAAAAGAACGTTAGTTATAGAAGAGTCTATTCATGTTGTCTTTAATAAAGTTTCTGAATTTAAGATAAATGAGTTTAATGATGATCTTAATTTTGATGCTTTGAATTTAAATGAACCCTCTCCTCCAACTAGCAACTTGGAAATAGCTTCTTCCGAAACATCCTTACCCAAGGAATGAAAATATGTAGATGCTCGTCCTAAAGAGCTAATCATATGATACACATCAAATGGGGTTCAAACTCGTAATTCTCTTAAAATTTTTTGTGCCAACACTACTTTTCTTTCTCAAATTGAACCTAAATGCATTGACAAGGTCTTGAAAGATGATTCATGGGTTATCGCAATGCAAGAAGAGTTGAACCAATTTGAGAGAAACGAGATGTGGAAGCTTGTTCTGAGGCTAAATGACTATTTAGTTATTAGTACTAAATGGGTCTTTAGAAACAAGCAAGATGAATTTGGTATCATGGTTAGAAACATGGCTAGATTAGTGGCCAAGGGTTTCAACCAGGAAAAATGTATCGATTATGAAGAAACCTTCGCTCCTATGGCACGATTAGAAGCCAAAAGGATGCTCCTTGCCTATGTTAGTTGTAATAACTTTAAGTTATTTCAAATGGATGTTAAAAGTGCTTTTCTGGATGGCTTGATTTCCGAAGAAGTTTATGTTGAACAACCTCTCGGATTTGAGAATGATAATTTTCCAAATCGTGTGTTTAAATTGACTAAAGCTCTCTATGGATTGAAACAAGCCCCAAGGGCTTGGTATGAGAGACTTAGCTCCTTTCTTATCTAAAATAATTTTTCTAAAGGCAAGGTCGATACTACATTGTTTATTAAAAATTTGAAAATAACTTTCTTATTGTTCAAATTTATGTTGATGATATTATTTTTTGTTCTACAAATGAATCGTTATGCAAATCATTTACCAAGAATATGAGCTTAGAGTTTGAAATGAGTTTAATGGGGGAACTAATTTTCTTTTTAGGCTTATAAATCAAACAACTTAGTAATGATATTTTTCTTAGTCAAACAAAATATGCATTACACTTGCTAAAATGCTTTAATATAGATAGTTCAAAGGCTATCAATACTCCTATGAGTACCTCCACTAAGTTAGACATTGACGAAAGTAGAGAAAGCTTTGATCAAAAAGCTTATAGAGGTATGATAAGTAGTTTACTATACCTCACCGCAACTAGACCGGACATCATGTTTAGTGTAGGACTTTGTGCTAGGTTTCAATCTAATCCTAAGCTATCTCATCTTAAAGCAGTTAAAAGAATTCTTAGATATCTTAAAGGAACCACTAATATAGGATTATGGTATCTAAAATCTAAAAACTTTGAATTAATTGCTTATGCTAATGCAGATTTCGCTGGATGTAGAATAGATAGAAAAGGCACATTCTGAACATATCAATTCTTAGGTCATGCCCTTGACTCTTGGTCTTCTAAGAAATAAAACTCGGTTGCACTATCTACGACCGAAGCCGAATACATAGCGACTAGTGCATGTTGTGCACAAGTTATATGGATAAAAATTACATTGAAAGATTATAGAATTTATCTTAAGAATATTGCCATAAAATGTGACACCACAAGTGTAATATGTTTAGCAAAAAATCATATTAAATACTCTAGAACTAAACATATTGACATTAGGCATCATTTCATAAGAGATCATGTTAATAACCATGACATATCTTTAGAGTTTATTGATACTAAACATCAATTAGCTGATATATCTATAAAACCTTTAAATCAAGAATAATTTTATTTTATTAGAAGGGAGTTAGGGATGTTAAATTGTCCGAATGCATGAATTTGATGTATATCTTTTCCAAACTTTCTCAATTTTTTTTTAAAATGCTTTTATGAAAATTTTTTTATAGGGCTTTCATGAAATCTAGAATATCAATATACTTGGTATCAAATTTACTTCGTACCCTTGCTCCATCACTTAACGATTTTTGAAACACTTAATCACTTCACTCATGGATTTTATCGACAAATACATCTCTCATAGATTTCACTCTTATGAATTTTTAAAGAGAAACATATTTGATTTATGAAGTTCTCTTTATCCTTTACCATGAATTCTTCCTTACTCTTCTCATGAAAGAAGAATTTTATGAATTTTTAGTGTGTGATGATCACTTGCAAGAATGGCGATTTGATTTTATATGAATATCTTGATCCTTTTCATGAATCCATTCCCTTTGGTTCTTAATGAATATCTTCCTTACCCTTCTTCCTCTTCTTCTTATTCTTATGACAAAGGAAGAAAGAAACTTGCACTTCTAAAGAAGAACCAAAAAGCCCTTGAGTAAAAATGTTAGCTTATCCAAAAAGTTATCATGCAAAATTTTTGCTTACCTTCCTTTATACATTGGATAAATTAGTATGAAACTTGCTTGAATTTTTACGACACTTGCTTTGTTGAATAGTTCTATATATTTTTTTTATGACAAAGTGGGAGAAATATGGCAAATTGATGATAAAATGAATGTCTTAGATAAATGCATTGATGTCTTAGATAAATGCATAAAATGTATTGTAAATGCTTGAATGTCTTGCGAATGCTTGAAATATGAGTAAATATGATTGATATCATTAAATACATACTTAAAAAAAATATCAAGATGTTTGCTTGAAATGTATCAGAATGTGGCATGATTACTTGTAAATGTTTTAGTATTATGCTTGATTTCATATCAAAATGTTAAATGTCTATCATTATGATGAAGTATTGAAATTACCATGCTTTATTTCATATTTACAAATGGAATAATGTCGTAGATTGATGAATCATTATTTTTATTGAAACTTGAATCTTGCTAAATTTCATATTTGATGTCTATTATCATTGGACTTAAAAATGGATGTCATCCCTTGACATCATTATTGATAAATACGTGATTTCATATTTGGTATCATGATGTGCATGTTGATAAGTTTAAATAAATATAATTTATCGAGTTGATGCTTGAATTCAAAAGCCTTGAATTTAAGAAGTGTCTTTTCTCAAGTATGACATATAGATAGGGGGAGTTAAAGTTAACTCTGTCATCAATTGATTGTCATCATCAAAAAGGGGGAGATTGTTGAATCTCAGATTTTGATGATGAAATCAATTGGTAAATTGTTTGATCTAATCTATATATTGAGAAAAGTGTCTAGGATTACCTACGATAGCTGTAAGACATAAAGCAAATATTATGTCAGAGTCAAGATTTAGATTTCGTTGGGAGTTCGAGAGTTCATCGGAAGTCCGGACATTCATTGGAAGTTCTGCCGGAATTAACTAAGAAGTCTAGGAGCTTACTAAAGAAGCTCATCAGAACTCGCTAAGAAGATCGTCATAAAGTCTAGGAGCTTGCCAAAAGTCCGCCAGAACATTGCCGAGAGATCGTCGGAAGTTTTCCGGAAGATCACCGGAAGCTACGCGAAAGAACAGTTGACATACTGGACCAAGAATGCTTTATTAAATATCTTAATTATTATAGTTAGACCTTAAGTTGAGTTAGGATTGGGAGGTAATCCCACTAACTCAGTTAGGGGCCAATTGGGTCCTTAACATGGTTGAATTGGGCTGTTTGAACAAGCTCATTCAGCACCTGAAGTCTTGGCCAGTGGTGGCACCACTTGGGACGCAGTCTCCCAAGTGGTCTGGGTGGGCCCAGTGTCAGTCTACAGGTGGTAGGACTGCCCAATAATGGTGGTGGTACCACCAATACCTCGAAATCTAGGGATGTAAAACTTTTTTGCTCTAATTTTGAAGCCATTGGGGCCTATAAATACCCCACCATTTTCTACATGAAAGGGTATAAAAAGTGTGAACAAAATCTTGAATTCTTGGGGTGTTAAAAGTGTTGTAAAAGTGCTAAGAGTCCTCCTCCTCCCTTTCTAGTGTTGTGATCATTCAAGAGACTAAGAGTCCTCCTCCTCCCTTTCTAGTGTTGTGATCATTCAAGAGAGGTCTGAGTCTTATAAGGGTTATCTCCTAAACCCATAAAAAGGAGAAAGCACTGTAAAGAGGTGGTTGGTCTTTGCTTATTGAAGGAAGACCATTAGTGGACACCGATGACCTCGACGGAGGAGTCGGAAGTGGATGTATGTCACACCGACCAAGCCACTATAAATTCTGGTTTGTATTTCTATTATTGCTATTTACTTACTTTGCAATAGCTTCACTTCCTCCTTATTTGGCTTTCACTACCCTTACAAATAAACATGCTTTCAAGTTGTCTTTTGAGATCGTTTTTAATGTACAAAGATTTTCAAACCAACTTTTTAATCTGCTGCACTAATTCACCCCCTCTCTTAGTGCCGACTCGATCCTAATAGTTTCTTGATTTCTTGGAATCTTAACTTGAGAATTCATTTTATAAAACATGATCTTAATGACTTGAGAATTCTTATGCATGAATCGAGATAATTTATTATTTGTTCTCCTATAATTCTTTTGTTGTTACTTGAGTTTTTAAGCTTCATGACTTGAGTTTTATTATGTATAATTCCTTTATATTCATAAATTGTATATCTCATCACTAAGTTAATTTTTCTTGATATATTTCATGTGATGATTTAAAAAATGATGGAAAGGGAAAAGTTTTACACTATTAGAAGCTTTCCTGTTTTTTGATAATGACAAAGGGGGAGAAAGATTTGCTAGCTTGCATGATTTAAGAAGAAGCTAAAACTTATAAATTTGCAAAAATTCTTAGCTTGTAAAGAAAAGCAAAACTTGCTAGCTTGCTTATCTCAAAAGAGAAGCAAGAGGTGCTATGTTGTACATCTCAAGAGAGGCAAAACTTGCACATCTCAAGAGAGGCAATACTCATGATGCATGTTCTAACTTGCACATCTCAAAAAACTTGCTGGCTTGAATATTCTAAAATGATGTAAAATTTGCTATTTACTATCTTGCATTCTTTTTCAAAAACTTGCTAGCTTGAACATCGCAAAGAAAAGCAAACATGCTAAACTTGTACATATCTAAAACTTGCTAGCTTGCATGATGCAAAACTTACTATCTTACTAGCTTGCATAATTAAAAATTTGCTAGTTGCACTTTTCTCCTTTTTGTTAATGACAAAGAGGGAGAAGGTATAATGATGATTTGAATCATGCATGATATGATGCACTTTGATGTTTTGAAATTAGGATTATGTATGCAATACTAATGATTTTATTATGATGATGTATATGATGTATTGCATATGATGTGAATCATGATTAAAATAGCTTTGACTTTAATTCAATTTGAATTCAAGGTTCACTTCAATATGACATATTGATAGGGGGAGTTTAGTAAAACTTCATTATCAATTGGTTGTCATCATCATAAAGTGAGAGATTATTGAATCTCAGATTTTGATGATCAAATCAATTGATGAATTTATGATCTAATCTACATTTTGAGTGATGCAGAACTAGCTTCGATTAAGGAGAGACAAATTAATTAAAGCAAGAGGAATTAGACATTGGGCCAGAGTTGAACATGTCAAAAGATTGGACGTCGAGCAGGAGGATCGATCGACGTGTTGGCAAAAGGACTTCGTGCTATGAGTTCAGGCATCGGGCCGAAGGATCAGAGATAGCGCCAAGGAGATCAAAAGTTACGGGAGTCAACATGCCAATTGGGCAATATGTTAAAGGAGAGGACGATGCGCCGAAGGATCAAACAAAGCACTGGAAGAACCAATGACATGCTGAACAACATATTATTCATGCTTTATAATAATTTATCTAGATCGATTTAGTTTAGGTCTAATTGAGTCGGTATTGGAGTGAAACAAATGTCAACTCAATTAGGGGCCAATTGGGCCTGAATTAGGGCTAAATTGGGCCTATTGTTTAGCCCATTCGGTGTCCTGTAGCAACGTCTAGCCGGGGTACCACCCAATCTAGGCGATGGCACCGCCCAAACACAGTTTTCAAGACTGTGTCAAGCGGTGGTACTGCCCAGACCTTATCTCCGAGGCTTTGTCAGGTAGTAGTACCACCAGATTGGGTAGTGGTACCACCTAGGCAGTAGTACTGTATAGGCGGTGGTACCGCTAGACTAGGTGGTGGTACTGCCATACTAGGTGGTGGTACCGCCCAGACCTTATCTCCGAGGCTTTGTTAGGTAGTAGTACCGCCAGACTAGGCAGTGGTACCACCTAGTGTCAGAGAGTACCAATAGTGGTACCGCTAGATTAGGTAGTAGTATTGCCCAATGTTAGTGCTGCAAGCGGTAGTACCACCCAGCACAGGCGGTGGTATCGCTAGGACCCGGGAAACCTAGGATGAGACCTTTTTTGGGTCTATTTTTGAAGCTATTTGGGGTCTATAAATACCCCAAATATTTTTGCTTGGCTATACACAAAAGAGAGTTGAAAAGAGGGAAAGAATACTTGAGATAAATTGGAAACTCTCTTAGGATTTAGAGTCTCTTCCTCTTAGAGTTAGAAGTTTTCTAAGGGAGGAGTGAGGTCTAAAAGAGAGGTATAATGGTTCTCTTTCCTAAGCCTGTGAAAAAGAGAAAGAGTTGTAAGGGTAGTTGATCTTCACCCATTGAAAGAAGATCGGTAGTGGAAGCCAGTGGTCTCGAGTGAAGAGGAATCGAAAGTGGATGTAAGTCACGACGACCGAACCACTATAAAATTGGTGTGCCTCCCTTTCTCTACTTGTTTACTTATTTTCTAACTACTTTATCTGCTCAATACTCCTCTTGCA
The DNA here is from genome assembly GCA_001649415.1 of Musa itinerans. Lineage (NCBI taxonomy): Eukaryota > Viridiplantae > Streptophyta > Magnoliopsida > Zingiberales > Musaceae > Musa > Musa itinerans. The sequence goes on from LVTN01001149.1 coordinate 39,357, forward strand.
AATTTTTTAAGTTTAAATGTCTTTCCGATACGATATCATCGAACGAAGTTTTGAATCGACATGATTTTACGAAAACACTAATTTACCCCACCCCTCCCTGCCCCCAGTGTTGACTTGGTCCTAATATATAAAATATTTCAGAGAATATCAATGGTGTATAAAATGTTTCGGAGGATATCAATGACATATGAAACATTTCAAAGAATATCAATAAAACAAATATGAAATAGAAGGTCAAATGTCTTATTTATATTACATTCATTTCATTCTTATCCAAAGCACACATAGAAACACACAATCAAATTTTTGGATATCATACCAAATACATAGAAGGTGAAGTGGGATCCCAAACATAATCTAGAGCATCGCAGGCTATATGTATACACTCTTACCATTTCTAGCAAAGTTCTAAATAATCCCTTTATCTTTTCTGACAAAGGTCCAAATAATCCCACAAACACTAGAGTATAAAAGGATATTGTGAGCAATAAAACTGGCATATACCAGAAGCACATACGAAATAATTAAATGTACATGTACCTTTTTGAGTTAATACGATGCAAACATATTCATTCACAAATAAATTTAAATTTAAAAGGAAATAAAAGAAAAAGCATACAAAAATTCTTAACAATCACATATAGCTCAATTGAAGGAAAAATTCTAGATGAATTTAATGTCCAAAGAGATGAAACTAGAATAGGCACATTTGACGAAAGTTCTATTCTGGCAGATTCTGTAAGGGACTTTGTGAAAATAATTCAAACTATCAATTACACTCTAATTCACTCAAAAAAGATATCATTAGAAAGATATTTCAATTAAATTTCATATGAATTAAACTTTTCAATAGAGAGTTACAAATAATTTGGTAACCAAAGATTAAAGAACAAAGTCTTTATTTTACAGAATTCATAGGATCAGATATAATAAATAACTGGGTAGGTATTTATATTTTAAATCTTTTAATCTATATGTCAAAAGAAAGATCTATGATTCTATTTTTGGATAAATTTAGTTTTGCCTAAATCAGAAGTCAATGCAGAAAGTTATGGCTAGGACAAGGTAGAAAGGTCAGAATCTCCAAAATTTTCTAGATTCTGATTGTTATATCTAAACAAGAGATATATCAAATGCAGGGCATGAACTATTCAAAATTTTCTCATAATCAAGGCAAAATAGAGATATTTGATTTGTTTAATGTTTTAAATATATTAAGGTCTAGTAAACTATAGTGATCGATGAAAATTTTCTTTGATGTCTTTTAGGAATCTAGGATAACGAGAATATTTGGTCCTCTTGCTTCATCTTCTTCTAAGTAGTTGAGTGGGATGAAAGTGTTGATCGATGATATCAAATCAGATTAGACTAAGAATAAAATAATTTAAGGAGCTTAGTCCTTCCTGTTTCAGTGGTGAACCTAAACCATTGGTGGCACGACGATGGATGATACTAATGGAGAAAATAATTGATATCTTAAATTGCCACCCTTATGTTGGAAGTAGAGGTTAGGTATTGATGGGAATAATAAAAAGAATCTTTGGAGATCAGGGGCAGGGATAGCAAGGATAAGTTTACCAATAAAAATAAGAGATGAAATGAATCAGAAATTGGTAACAAGAGGGTCAAGACATCTAGATTTGAAAAGGAAAGATACCACAAAAGACTCAATCATATGCAAAATGCGGGTTTAAATCATGAAACAAGTCTGTATTTTCAGATGATTGGAGCATGTTTAGCTTGTGGAAAGTTGGATCATAAATTAAAAGATTACCTTTTGAACAAGAAGAAAGAGTCACTATTGTTAGGACCGTGACTGGCACTAAGAGGGGGGGTGAATTACTATTTACGAAAAATTACATCAATTCAAAAATATCGTTCGATAAAGCTCATATCGAAAAGATGAGTTTAACTTAAAAGCGCATTCATAAGCATAGTGAAGGTAGTAAGTAAGTAAATCAGTTTTCAATATGAGAATAAAAAGCAGATCAGAAATGCAAATCGAGTACACCAGATTTATAGTGGTTCGGTCATTATGACCTACGTCCGCTCCTGATTCCTCTTCACTCGAGGCTACCGACATCCACTACAGATCTTCTTTCTAATGAGTGAATATCAACTACCCTTACACTTTTTCTCCTTTTCATAGGTTCAAGAGAGAACCTTTACACCCCTCATTTATAAGTGTTCCCTCACACACCTCTCTTAGGACTATTACTAAGCTCTTAGAGGAGGGACTCAATACTTAAAAGAGTTTACAACCTTGGAATCAGAGTTTAAGCTCTATTTTTATGTGTATTCTAAGAAGGAATTTATGGGGTATTTATAGACCTCAAATGACTTCAAAACTTAGAGCCAAAATTCAAATCCTTAGGTTTTCGAGAAACTAGTCGTACCACCGCCAGTAGTGGGCGGTACGACCACCTGCCAGTCTTACATTAGGCAGTACCACTGCCCAATCTGGTGGTACCACCACCTAATACATTGACACTGGGCAGTACCACTACCCAATTCGGTGGTACCGTTAGTTTGTGTCAAGCGGTGGTACCGCTAGTTTGGGCGATTGTACTGCCCCTAGCAGGGTGCCAGACGGTGGTGTACCGCCAGTCTAGGCGATGGGACCGCCCAACATAGCCCCCCAAGCGGTGGTACCGCCTAGTGTAGTGTCAATGTCAGACTGATACTGGCGGTGGTACCGCCCGTGCCCGGGAAACCCGGGATAAGATGTTTTGAGGCTCCAAGTTTGAATCAACTTGAAGCCTATAAATATCCCTCTCACCCTTGGTTAATAAATACAAGCACAAGGAGTTTAAAAGTAAAGAAACACTGCTGCAATCTCTTGAAAAATTTCCTCCTCCACTCTAAGTTTAGAATTCTGTAAGAGGAGTGAGTGAGTGCTTGTAAGGGTTGTCTCCTAAACCCATGAAAAGGAGAAGAGGGGTGTAAGAAGGAGATTGATCTTTGCCTATTAAAGGAAGATC
>LVTN01001149.1:59259-78596 GCA_001649415.1 Musa itinerans
GTTTGCTTTCGATATGTGCCTATTCCAGTTTCATTCCCTTGGATATCGAATTCATCTAACCTTCTTATTTGAATTGAGCTGTATATGATTGCTTGGAATCCATGTGTGCTCTTGCTTTCATTTCCTTTTAAATCTGAATACAATTGTGAGATATTATTGCTTACATCGTATTGACTCGTAAAGGCATATGTACATTTTGTTGTTCCGTCTGTGCTTCCGATATATGCTATTTATTGTTCTGTTAGGACTCTAGCTAGGAGAGTCCTAATTGAGAAGGACATTCATGTAAAACCTACCTAAGCCGACCCTTATTAAAGAGGTGAAAAGGCTGGCTAGGGTTAGGAGGATGTTTCTTAGAGAAGAAATATGAGTTGTAAAGGAATAGGAGTCTTAAGTAGGAGTCCTATTAGGAGTTGGTTAAAAGTAAGAGTCTTAAGTATGAGTCCTATTATGAGTTGGTTAGAAGTAAGAGTCTTGAGTATGAGTCCTATTAGGAGTTAGGGTTTAGAAGTGCTATAAATAGCCATGTATTCCTCCTCTTTTGTTAAGCAATAGATGAATCTTTTCTGCAGCCTTTGAGCAGCAACTTGGAGGGAGGAACCCCTATAGAGTTCCAAGGAGGCCGATCCCCTAAAGAGATCAACCCCAAGTTTAGAATCTGCAAGGGTTCTAACATAAAGGAAGATCATTAGTGGATGCCGGTGGCCTCGACGGAAGAGGAATCGGGGGAGTGGATGTAGGTCACGATTGACCGAACCACTATAAACTACCGTTTTCTCTGGTTTGCATCTATTTGTTGGTGCTTATCTTACTGCAAACTTTCATACTTACTTTATTACCTTTGCTGCACATCTTCATGAATACGCATTCAAGTTAAGCTTTCCGAGTTCGGTTTGTTATCGTGAGAAAGATTGTCAAAACCGACGTTTTAATCCGCTGCACTAATTCACCCCCCCCTCTTAGTGCCACTCCGGTCCTAACATAATTCTCTCATCCTGATCGAAGCATCCTGCGTCACTCAAAACATAGATTAAAACATAAACACTTATCGATTGGTTTCATCATCAAAATACGAGATTTAACATCTCACTCGTGGTTTTCCGTTTTGTTGATTTTTGTTCACCAATCTTTGCACAATGATGAACATGTCTTTGGGAATTAGGGATTTTGTTTTCTGTTCTTCCGCTATGCATGTGATATCGCCCCCTAAGATTTCCCAATAGTGATATCAGAACTAGGTTGTTCGTGTGAAAGATTGGTTTTAAACTGCGTGTGTTGTGTTTTGGAGAAGCTTTTGACGTCAAAATCATTAATGCAAAATCATTGCTACCCTTGTTGCCCTCGCAAATGGCAGCACTGCCATCTGCGTGCAGTCTCTCGACCGACAGCCGACGAGCTAATGTAGTGGCAGCCACCTGCGCGTGCAAGCACGGTTGCCTGCAACGGCGCCCGCAAGCAGGGCCGTAGGCATGGCGACCACCTGCGCGCGAGCATTGTGCTTCACACTAGTGCGGCGCCTGCCACCGTTGGGCCCGCACGCGCACTGCCAGCAGCGGCGATAGTGAGCCCTTGCTGGTGATGCTACACCCATGGGCTGAGGCACCGTTGGGCAGCGGCGCCTGCAGGCATTGTGCCCGCGGGGGCTGCGGTACCCGCAGGGGTGCTCGATCACAAGGGCAGCGCCGTCCGCAAGCACAACGCCCCCACGCCCCCCGTCGAACAGGCTGCCTCCGGCAAGGTGGCGACGACCACAACAAGTAGGGAGAAGAGAGGGGTTACAGTTTCTAGCTAAAAGATAGTTTTGCCCCTCAGAATTTCAAAAATTCCAAGTTTTGTCCTTTATCCAAATTATAAAACTACCCCTCATAAATCAAAAAATTTCCTACATGTCCTTGATTTTAGAAATATTAATTAATTAAAAGATTTAATTGATTATTATTTTTATTATTATCTAGTAGTCCTACATGATGATGATTTGCACATGTGATGTATGATGTGTGGACGGATAATCAAGGACAATGTGATGTGTGTACTTGTGATTATTATTATTGGGGCCTGCTAGCCTCCATTTTATTTTTCGTTTATTGTCGGGCCTGCGCATCTATGATTAAGTTGTAATCACACGAGGAGGCGCAGTAGGAGTGTGGATGCGATAGCGGAACCCATGAGATGGACGATCACGATGCATGGAGATACGTCGAGATGCTAACAAAACCGACGAGGACGAGATGGACGATCATAGGGCATAGAGATGCACTACTGCACACTTAGATCTTGATGTGAGTGATTAGGCCCATTGGCTCGGGCTTGATCACATTAGGCTGTGGTCCATGATTATCCGGTGTAATTGCTCATGTGATGTGTGATATATATTTGTATGCGATTTAGATATATATTAAATATGTATTTGTGTGACATATCATATTTAGAGACTAAATCAAAGAAACCTCTATCTCGATAATATTAAGTCGGTAAACGTGAGGCAATTAAATTGACCCACATGGCCTTCCATCGTTATAGGTAGGGACCGATTCTCGGTGTAGGTTGAGTTGGTCGAGTCCCTCGAGGCTTACCTATATCATGATTCGCTATCTTGCCTATGACAAAATGATGTCATCGGTGACCTAAGGACATGGTATACTTGGTCAAGTCTCTCGAGGGTATATCATCAAATCAGACTCATCTTATAACGATGGTGTTGACTTAACCGAACATCATGGTTGGTCAAGTCCCTCGAGACCATGGTGATTCAGAAGTCGAATAGGAAGGGAATCACATGGAGTTGTGATCAGCAAGAGTTGCCTTCCTTTCAGGCTTAGTGTGATTGTTCGAGTCCCTCGAGGTTACACTAAGATGCTGATTGGATCTTGATCTCCACTAGAAGTCTGCCGGAGACTTCCGTTTCATGTGCTGCTGGTGTCGCGTGACTCACTAGTAAAATAGTGGGAGCATATTAAGATAGAAGTCCATATCTTAATTATTTATTTTTTTATAAAATTTGCATGTTATTTATTTCTACTACATCTTTATTTTCAGAAAATATCGCTTTCAAATCTCTTACCTGGCATACTTGATGTCAACCGCCTCACTGGTCCAAACTATTCGTATTGGCTCCACAACTTGAGAATTATTCTCACAGTGGAGAAAATCGCATACGCCCTTGATATAGTGATGCCTATGCCCGAGGAAGGGGCAAGCGAGGATAAGATCGCTTGCTATGTGAAGTACATTGATGACTCCACTCTTGCTCAGTGTTACATGTTGGGCTCCATGACTCCTGAGTTACAGAGATAACATGAAAAGATGGATGCCAGATCTATTCTCCTACATGTCCGTAAACTATTTGAGGAACAGGGAAGGACTCAACGATATGAGATATCCAAGAGCCTCTTCCGTGCTAGGATGACTAAGGGGACACCAATTCAGAACTATGTCCTAAAGATGATTGAGTGGATAGAGAATCTCACAAGTCTAGGAATGGTCCTAGAGAATAACCTGTGTGTAGATCTTGTGCTTTATTCCCTACTAGATTTCTTTTTATAGTTCATAATGAATTTTAATATGAACAAGATTAAGGTGACTCTCCCAGAGCTCCTCAATATATTGAGGGACGCAGAGAGCACTATCAAGAAAGAGAAGCCAGTTCTCTACACTAGTGAGACCAGAAAAAAAAGAAAAGAAGAAAAGTCCCTTAATAAGGGCAAGTGCAAGAGCAGACCAGGTAAAACAAAAGTTGCTAAGAAAGACCTAGCAAAGGACAAAGGCTAGTGCTTCCACTACGGAAAAGATGGGTACTGGAAGAGGAACTACAAAGAGTACCTTGTAGAGAGGGTGAAACAAAAGCTTAGAGAAGCTTCAAGTACATTTATGATTAGTCTCCATTTGTCAAACTCTTATGATAACACATGGGTATTGGATACTGATAGTGCTTATCGTATTTGCAATTTGTTGCAGGTTCTACCAAGACCTAGGAGATTGGCGAGAGGCGAGATGGACCTCAAGATGGGCAATGGAGCAAAAGTTACTATAGTAACTATTGGCGAGATCGCCCTACATCTGCTTGGTGGAGCTATTATTGCATTGGATGCATGTTATTTTGTTCCTTCTATTATCAAAAATATTATTTCCATTTCATGTTTCACACTTAGTGGATATAAATTAGTTTTTGAGAACAATGATTGTTAAATATTATTAGATGATGAGATCATCATGAGAGGAACATTGTGTAATGGTTTGTTTATGTTAGACACTACTCCACATATCATGAATGTAAGTGTGTCTACGAGGAAATGAGATGAGGTGAACAATACATACTTGTGGCATTGTAGGCTAGGTCACATCCATGAGGGAATGATTCAAAAGTTACTAAATGATGGATATCTAGATCTATTCGACTATGAGTCATATGCAACTTTCGAGCCTTGCTTTCGTGGAAAACTAACCAACTCTCCAATTAGTAGAATTGGAGAAAGAGCCACTGAGCTACTGGAACTCATACATAGTAATATATGTGAACCCATGTCAACTTATGTCATTGGTGGTTACTCCTACTTCATCACCTTTACTGATGATTTCTCACGGTATTGATTTGTGTACTTAATGAAGTACAAGTTTGAGGCCTTTGAGAAATTTAGAGAGTATAAGAATGAAGTGGAGAACTGGACTGTAAAGAGTATCAAGACTCTTCGATCAGATCGAGGAGGTGAGTACTTAAGTATAGAGTTTACCTAGTTCCATAAGGACTATGTGATTTTATCCCAATGGACACCTCCTTATACACCTCAGCTCAATGGTGTATCTGAAAGAAGGAATTGTACGCTGTTAGACATGGTACGGTCCATGATGAGTTTCGCTGACCTACCCATCTTATTTTGGGCATATTCCCTAGAGACCATAGCTTACCTTTTGAACAGAGTTCCAACTAAGTCGGTAGAGTCTACACCATATGAGATATGGAAAGGGAAGAAGCCCGATCTTAAGGATGTTAAGATTTGGGGCTGTCCTGCCCACGTTAAAAGACACAGCCCCAATAAGTTAGAATTAAGGATGGAGCGGTGCATCTTCATACGCGCGTTCATAAGCATAGTAAAGGTAGCAAGCAAGTAAATTAGTTTGCAATATGAGAATAAAAAGTAGAACATAAATGCAAACCGAGTACACCATATTTATAGTGGTTCGGTCGTCGTGACCAACGTCTACTCCCAATTCCTCTTCACTCGAGGCCACTAACTTCTACTACCAATCTTCTTTCTATTGGGCGAAGATCAACTACTCTTACACTCTTTCTTCTTTTCATAGGTTCAGGAGAGAACCTTTATACCCCTCTTTTATAAGTGTTCCCTCACACACCCCCCTTAAGACTATCACTAAGCACTTGGAGGAGGGACTCTGTACTTAAAAGAGTTTACACAACCTTGGAATCATAGAGTTTTTGCTTTATTTTCATATGGATTCCAAGCAGGAATTTGTGGGGTATTTATAGACCCCAAATGACTTCAAAACTTAGAGCCAAAATTCAAATCCCCAGGTTTTCAAAGTACTAGTGGTACCATCGCCAATATTGGGCGGTACCATTGCTTGCCAGTCTGACACTAGGCGGTACCACTGCCTAACATAGTCTTGAAGACTATGTCTAGGTGGTACCACCACCCTGTCTAGACAGTACAACCAATAGACCCTGCTACAAGACATTGAATGGGATAAATAGTAGGCCCAATTCAACCCTAATTCAGGCCCAATTGGCCCATAATTAAGTTGACATTATTTTACCCCAATATAGACTCAATTAGACCTAAAATAACTTGATCTAGACTAATTATTACAAAGTATTAATCACATATTATCCGACATGTTATTAGTTCATTCGACGCTTCGTTTGACCCTTCGGCGCCTCGTCCTCTCCTTCGGCATATTTCCCAATTGGCATGTTGTCTTTCTACAACATCCGATCTTCTTGGCACAATGTTCGATCTTCTTAGCCCGATGCCCAAACTCATGGCACAAAGCCTTCTGCCGACACATCAACCGATCCTTCGGCTTGACGTCCAATCTTTTAACATGTTTTCACTTCAGCTCAACATTAATTCTTCCCACTTTAATCAAATTCTCTCTCCATGATCGAAGCTAGTCCTTCGTTACTCAAAACACATATTTTAGATTTCAAACTTATCAATTGATTTCATCATCAAAATTCGAGATTCAACAATTGTCTCCTAAATCATCAACCCATGCTAGAGTATATACTATCACTGAATAAGATTCCAAAGCTTCTGAATTTGTGGTCGAAGGTATTATTCTTGTTTCTGATTTTATGTAAAAATTTTATTTGACTTTGGTTCCAATCTATGCTTTGTTTTATAATATTTTGCTTATCACTTGGGAATTCAACCTAGACCACTGGATTATATGTTTCTAATAGAGGAATATCCCATGTGTTTATTGTTCAGACAAATCCTTGGCTAAGGTCATTTGGATTGAGAGAGAAAGAGTTCTTCGGGAGAATCCGATTAGAGCGAGACTCAAGAAGAAACTGTGTAGGCCTAATAGCACCATGCACAGTATACGGTCTCTAGGATATTAGATGGATGAGGGACTATAGGTATATGGTAACTGAGGACATATAGGTCTAAAGGATTGGATTTTCCTATATCGTTTGGGGACTACGGCATAGTGGCCTAGCATGTCCGCAGTCGATGAATCCAGTGAATTATTATGGAGATAATAATTTATTGAGCTAGAAGGAGTTCTGATAGGTATGACTCATGGCCAGCTCGATTCTGGGCCTAGAGGATCACACACATATGGTAGGTGTTGTGATAAGTAGAGGTTCGGATATGAGATATCCGCTAGAGCCCCTATCCTATTGAATATCCATTAAGCCCCTGAATTATTAGATCCTATAGATAAAATCTTATAAAATCTAATAAACTCACTAATCTAAGAGGCTTGGGTAATTGGATGGAGATTCAATACCCAATAGGGCAGGATCCATTAGGGTTAAGTTGATAGGGGGCCTCTATAAATAAGAGAGAACCAAAAGGCCATAAGCTAGGTTCTTTTTAGTTGCCACCTCCTATTCTCCTCTCTCCCTCTCCTCCTCAATCTACAGCCCCTATTTGGGGCGTGTGGACAGTAAGAAGGGGTAGTCCCTTCTTGGTTGCGTGGTGAGTGCTACGAGGAGGATTGTGTAGCAACTTGAGTGTCTTCATAGCCCCTGCCATGTGGATCACTACTAAAGAGGAGGACAGTTGACCTCCCTCATCCTCTCCCATATATATATAGGAATTCAGGGATATACAATCTCCCTATATAATATAATCTCCTATATACGTACAGTTTTTTGGTTTCGTGGGTTTTAGTGCACAAATCTTTGCACGACGATAAAAAACCTTTTTTCTGTGGAAAATCCATGTTTTTTGTTTCTATTCTTCCACTACACATGATGTCACCCTAGATTTTCCAATAGTGTATATATGTGTATGTGATTATTATTGAGGCTTGTGAGCCTCCCTCTCTCCCTCATTAAATCCGACATGTATTTCTATCTCCCTTAAAGTTGTACCACCCCTTGATGAGATCAAGGTTTCTTTTATATATGATATGTACATGTTTAGTCCTATGTGTATGTAATTGAGTTGTAATTGCACAAAAAAGCATAATGGGGGCATGGAGGTGCTAGGGACTAATGATGACTATATAAATGATCACCAAGTATTGAGATGCGCTGAGGTGCCGACAGGACCGATGAGGATGAGATAGATGATCACTAGGCATGGAGATGCACTGAGACACACATAGAGATTTTGTACATGATCATGCCTTTTGGCTTAGGCCTGATCATACTAGGTTATGGTCAATGATCATTTGGTATGGATGCTTATATGTGATTTATGTTTATTTCTACATCTACTAGGTTTATATATATTTGCATGTGGCATAAATATATATTAAATATATATGTGTGATGCATCAAATTTAACTATGATACCAAATTAAATTGAAAACTCGTATAATAATAATTTTAAGTTGATAAACGTGAGGCGATTGGATTAAGCCACGCGGCCTTCCATCATTATAGGTAGAAATCATTTTTTGATATGGGCTAAGTTAGTCAAGTCTCTTGAGGCTCACCTATATTGGGATTTGAGATCTTGCATATGATATAGAGATGTCACTAGTGACCTGAGGATATGCTATGCTTGGTCGAGTCCCTCGAGGGTGTATCATCGAATCAGACTCATCTTGTAATGATGGTGTTGACTTAACCGAACATCATGGTTGGTTGAGTCCTTCGAGGCTATGATGGATTTGAAGGCTGAATAGGATAGAAATCACAAGGAGTTATGATTAGCAAGAGTTGCTTACCTTTTAGGCTTAGTGTAATTGGTTGAGTCCCTTAATGTCAACTGGATCTTTGATTTTTGATTCACATGTCAAAGGGTGTCATGTGTTTCGCGAGAAAATAGTGGGAGTAGATTAAGGTAAAAATCCATGTCTTAATTATTTTATCATAAAATCTAAAATCTGCATGTTATTTATTTTTCTACTACATCTTTATTTTTTAGAAATACGTCGCTTGCAAATTCCTTACGTGGCATACTAGATGTCAACCATCTCACTGGTCCAAACTATATGGATCGGCTCCGCAACTTAAGAATTGTTCTCACGACAGAGGATAAGATTGTTGTGGAAGGGGCAAGTGAGGATGAGACTACTCTCTGTAACTATAAGAATTATTCTCCGCAACTTGACATAGTTGTGCTTGTGCCAAGGGGCAAGTGAGGATGAGATTGCTCACTACGTGAAGTATATAGATGATTCTACTCTTGCTCAGTGTTACATGTTGGGCTCTATGACACCTGAATTACAGAGGCAGCATGAGAAGATGGATGTTAGATCCATCCTCCTTCATCTTTATAAATTGTTTGAGGAATAGGAAAGGACTCAGTGATATGAGATATCCAAGAGTCTCTTCTATACAAGGATAACTGAGGGGATATCAGTTTAGAATCATATTCTTAAGATGATTGAGTGGATAAAGAAGCTCACGATTCTAGGAATGGTCCTAGAGGATAACCTGTGTATGGATCATATACTTCATTCCCTCCCATATTTCTTTTCATAGTTCATAATGAATTTTAACATGAACAAGCTTGAAGTAACTCTCCCTGAGATCCTCAATATATTAAAGGAGGTTGAGAGCACCATCAAGAAAGAGAAACTAGTTCTCTATGTTGGTAAGACTAGATAGAAAAGGAAGGCAATGAAGTCCCTTAAGAAGGGCAAGGGCAAGGTCGGGTTTGTTAGGATCAAGAGTAGCACTAAGAGGGGGGGGGTGAATTAGTGCAGTGGAAAAAATCATTGATTTTGTAAGATATTCGTTTGTTGAAAACCAATCTCAAAAAGTACTTGACTTTAGAGTAAATGAACTAGCAATTAAATTAGAAAGTAATGGCAAAAATGAAAAGTAGAATGAAAATGAGCTCACCAGAATTTATAGTGGTTCGGTCATTGTGACCTACATCCACTTCTGATTCCTCCTCCGTCGAGGTCACCAGCATCCACTAATAGTTTTCCTTCAATAGGTAAAGACCAACCACCTCTTTACAGCGCTTTCTCCTTTTCATGGGTTTAGGAGATAACCCTTACAAGCCTCACACCTCTTCTTAGATGATTACAAAGCTAAAAAGAGGGAGGAGGAGGACTCTTCTCACTTTTACAACACTAACACCCCAACTCTTAGAGTTTTTTCACACTTTGATTGCACTTTGTTACCCTTCCATGTAGAAAAGGGTGGGGTATTTATAGGCCCCAATGGCTTCAAAATTGGATCCAAAAAGTGTCTCATCTTGGATTTTTAGGGTACTGGCGGTACCACCGCTTGACACTCTGACACTAGTTGGTACCACCATCACCTGATAGAGTTCTCGAAGATTGAGCTCTGGCTGTACCACTGCTTGGCTGATAATAACTACTAGTAGTACCATCGCCCAATCTGGGTGGTACCACCACTCAGACCGCCTAAGAGACTGAGTCTCAAGTGGTGCCATTACCAGTCCTAGCGGTGTCACCGCTGGTCGTGACTTCAAGTGCTGAATGGGTTGTTCAACCAGCTTAATTCAGCCTTGTTATGGGCCCAGTTGGCCCCTAACTGAGTTAGGGGGATTACCTCCCAATCCTAACTCAACTTAAGGTCTAATTACGATAATTTAAGACATTAACTAAGCAATCTTGGTCCGGTATATCAATTATTCTTTCGGCGAACTTCTCGATGAACTCCTAGCAAACTCTCGGTGGACTCCCGATGAACTCTCAGCGAACTCCCGACGAACTCTTGGTGAGCTCCTAATGAACTCTCAATGATCTTCCGATAAGCCACCGGCACATAGTCCAAATCTTCGACATATCGTCCGATATTTGACTCCGGCCCAACATCTTGTTTTATGCCTTACCGCTATCGTAGTTAATCCTATACACTTATCTCAATATATAGATTAGATTAAACAATTTATCAATTGATTTCATTATCAAAATCCGAGATTCAACAATCTCCCCATTTTTGATGATGACAATCAATTGATGACAGAGTTAACCGTAACTCCCCCTATCTATATGCCATACTTGTGAAAATACACTCTTGAATTCAAGGCCTTTGAATTCGAGCATCAAACTGATAAGATACATGCATTTAAAGCTTATTGACATACTCATCATGATACTAGTCATGATTTATCATCTCAAAATATGATACCACATATTTTATCACAATAAAAATGATGTCAAGACATGACATCCATTTTTAAGTCAATCATCATTTTCAAGTATGATATAAACTTCAAATATGAAATTTAACAAGATTCAAATTTCAAGTTTGATAAAAGATGACAATTTATCAATCTGAGGCATGATATAAATTGTAAGTAGGAAAGTAGGCATGATAAGTTCGATAACTCATCATAATAATAGACATTCATCATTTTGATATGAAATCAAGCATGATTTTAAGAATGAACATTTCCAAGTATCTAAGCTATATTACGATGCGTTTCAAGCATTCATGATACATTCATAATGATTCATGATATATTTCAAACATTCATGTTTTAAGCATTCATGGTACATTCATAATGGTTCATGATATATTTCAAACATTCATGTTTTAAGCATTCATGATACATTCATAAAGATTCATGATATATTTCAAACATTCATAATGCCAAGTTGTCATCAATTTACTATATTTCTCCCCCTTTATCATCAATAAAAAGGAAATGGGCAATCATTTTAAGCAAAAATTTTACTTATTGCGATAGGATTCTTCTTGAAAGGGAAAAGAGAAGGAAAAAGTCCATGAATAGTGCATTTATCAAGAAGAATTGAGATATTGAAAGTTCATGAATAATACAAGGAGAAACAATGAGTGATTGAAAATTTATTTCATCAAGAGAGATTCACAATAAGAGCTAAAGATGTAGAATTCGTGAATGTTCTTTTATGAAAGAAAAATTCATGAATAAAATTTCTAAAAGTTGTTTCTATCAAATGAATTCATGACCTTTGCAAAAGTTTTCAAGTCAAGAAAATCTATTTCTCATTAAAAATTTACAATAGTGAAATTCGTGAGAGATGTATTTGTCAATAAAATCCATGAGTGAAGTAATTAAGTGTATTAAAAATCATTAAGTGATAGAACAAGGGTATGAAGTAAATTTGATATCAAGTTAAGAGGAAGATAAAAATGAAATAAATTCATGAAAGCTCCATTCATGAAATAAATTAAGAGGAAGATAGTCCAGAAAAGAAATACAACAACCTCATGCATTCGGACACTTTAATATTCCTACCTCTCTTCTAATGAAATCAAATTGTTCTTCATTTAAAGGTTTTGTAAAAATATCGCCTAATTGATGTTTCGTATTAATCAACTCTAAGATTACATCATGATTATTAACATGATCTCGTATAAAGTGATGTACTTGTGTTATCACATTTTATGGGAATATTCTTAAGATAAATTCTATAATCTTTCAATGTATTTTTCATCCATACAACTTGTGCACAACATGCACTAGCCGCTATGTATTTGGCCTCAATCATAGATAGTGCAACTGAGTTTTGTTTCTTGGAAGACCAAGAGACAAGTGCATGACCTAAGAATTGACATATTCCAGATGTGCTTTTTCTATCTATTCTACATCCAGTAAAATCCGCATCAGCATAAGTAATTAATTCAAAGTTTTCAGATTTTGGATACCATAATCCTAGATTAGTGGTTCCTTTAAGATATCTAAGAATTCTTTTAACTGCTTTAAGATGAGATAGCTTAGGATTAGATTGAAACCTAGAACAAAGTCCTATCGTACCATAATCCGGTCTAGTTGCGGTGAGGTATAGTAAACTACCTATCATACCCCTATAAGTTTTTTTATCAAAGCTTTCTCCACTTTCATCAATATCTAACTTAGTGGAAGTACTCATAGGAGTATTAATAGCCTTTGAACTATCCATATTAAACTATTTTAGCAAGTATAATGCATATCTTGTTTGACTAAGAAAAATATCATCACTAAGCTGTTTGATTTGTAAGCCTAAAAAGAAAGTTAGTTCACCTATTAAGCTCATTTCAAACACTTGGCTCCTACTCTTGGTAAATAATTCGCATAAGGATTCATTTATAGATCCAAAAATAATATCATCAACATAAATTTTAACAACAAGAAAATTATTTTTAAAATTTTTAATAAACAATGTAGTATCGACCTTGTCTTTAGAGAAATTATTTTGGATAAGAAAGGAGCTAAGTCTCTTATACCAAGCCCTTAGGACTTGTTTTAATCCATAAAGAGCTTTAGTCAATTTAAATAAATGATTCATAAAATTATCATTCTCAAATCTAGGAGGTTGTTCAACATAAACTTCTTCGGAAAAAAAGCCATTAAGAAAAACACTTTTAACATCCATTTAAAATAACTTAAAGTTATTACAACTAGCATAGGCAAGGAGTATCCTTATGGCTTCTAATTTTGCCACAAGAGTGAAGGTTTCTTCATAATTGATACATTCTTCTTAGTTGAAACCCATGGCCACTAATCTAGCCTTGTTTCTAACCACGATGTCAAATTCATCTTGTTTGCTTCTAAAGACCCATTTAATACCAATAACTAAATGGTCATTTGGCCTTGAAATAAGCTTCCATACCTCATTTCTCTCAAATTGGTTCAATTCTTCTTACATTGTGATAACCTCTGAATTATCTTTCAAGTCTTCATAAATACATTTTGGTTCAATTTGAGAAAGAAAAGCGACATTGGCATAAAATTTCTTAAGAGAAGAACGAGTTTAACCCCTTTTGATGTGTCTCCTATGATTAGCTCCTTAAGATGAGCATCTACATACTTCCATTCCTTGGGTAAGGATGTTTCGGAAGAAGATGTTTCCAAGTTGCTAGTTGGAGGAGAGGGTTCATTTAAATTCAAAGCATCAAAATTAAGATCATCTTCAAACTTATTTTTCTTAAATTTAGAGACTTCATTAAAGACAACATGAATAGACTCTTCTATGACCAATGTTCTTTTATTAAAGACACGAAAGGCTTTTGAAATAGAAGAATAACCAAGAAAAATGCCTTCATCGGATTTTGCATCAAACTTTCCTAAGGCATCTTTTTCATTCAAGATAAAACTTTTACAACCGAAAACTTTAAAGTATGAAACATAGGGTTTTTTGTCATTCCATAATTCATAAGGAGTTTTAGAAAGTAATGGTCTTACTAGAATCCTATTCATGACATAGCATGCTATATTAACGGCTTCAACCCAAAAATATTTGGGTAGGCTATATTTGTTTAACATGGTTCTTTTCATTTTTTATAAATTTTATTTTTTCTTTCTACTACTCCATTTTGTTAAGGATTTCTCGGAGTAGAGAAATTATGGTTGTATCCATTAGATTCATAAAAATTTTAGAAATCACGGTTTTGAAATTTGTCACCATGATCACTCTGAATTGATGAAATCACAAAGCCTTTTTCATTTTGAACAAGTTTACGAAACTTAGAAAAACACCTAAAGCAATCACTTTTGTATGCCAAGAAGTATATCCAAACAAATCCATATAGATCAATTGCAATGGTCTAGAGGTGCTTATTTGATTCTTTGGTTTGAAACTACCTTTTATTTGTTTTCCTAGTTGGTATACATCATACACATTATCTTTAACAAACTTATTGTTTGGAATACCTCTTACAAGTTCTTTGGATGAGATTTGAGAGATTAGTTTTATGCTAGCATGACCTAATCTCCTATGCCAAAGCCAAGCATCGTCATTTAAAATCAAAAAATATATTTCATTGCAAAGATCATCATTGTCAATAGTGTATACATTATTTTGTTTTAGGGCAATCATAGAGGTGTTTTTGTGTGGTTGTTAAATAATGCAAGCATTGGATTCAAATCTAATGGCGTATCCTTTGTCACATAATGGACTAATGCTCAAAAGATTATGCTTTAAGCCATCAATCAACAACACATCTTTAATCAAAAGGTTGGATTTGTTACCTATGGTTCCTTTGCCAATGATTTTACCCTTGTTGTTGTCTCCGAAGGTGACATATCCTTTTTCTAGGCTAGTGAGCTTAGAAAATTTAGATGGATCTCTAGTCATGTGCCTTGAGCATCTACTATTAAGGTACCATCTCTTGCTCCTAGCTTGTGATGGTAAACATTTCTACAAAAAAGGGTGATTTTTATATAACCATTTGACCTTACGTACCCCAAAAATCGATCTACTTAACCTATCATTTTGCATCAAGTTCTTTGAGGTTCCTTTAGGAACCAAAATCAATTTATATAGACTATATCTCTTAAATGGACGTTTATAAGCAACATGTCCGGGTTTGCAACAAAAGTTGCATTTAGTGCGAGGTGATACATGCAAGGTAGGGCCTTTAACAAAGGTGGTTGGATTTTGGTGAGAGCTACTCACAAATCCGATTCTGCCTCTTCTATGAACGTGACTCTTATTAGCAAGGATCATGTTCAAGGACTTGCTACCAACTTCAAATTTTTTTAAAGTTTCTTTGAGTAGCAAGTTTTCCTTCTCAAGTGCCTCTAAGTGTTCACACTTAGTGCATGGAGGCAAAGAAGGATTATCATACTTAAAATTTTCAAAATCAATATTTAAAAGGGCATGCTTCTTTTTCAAAGAATTATACTTTTTACTCAAAGCTCTACATTCATCAAACAATTCATGAAAAACACTTAAAAGCTCATCGAAAGATAAATTTGCATCTAATGAACTACTTACCTCATCTCCAATAGCCATTAGTGCGTAGTTAGCGATCTCCTTGTTGGTTTGTTCTTCGCCTTCAAAATTGCTCGAGTCATTCCACGTCACTTTGAGTGTCTTCTTCTTCTTTGGTTGCTTTTTCTTTACTTGGGGACATTCACTTTTGAAATGTCCCAACTACTTGTATTCATAGCATATAACTTGTTCTTTCTTAGGTTCAATTTTGTTTTTAGTGTCATTTTTAGATTTATTTCTTTTTATGAATTTTTTGAACTTTCTTGTCAAGAGTGCCAAGTCATCATCATAGTCCTTTGTTAGAACCCTTGCAAATTCTAAGCTTGGGGTTGATCTCTTTAGGGTATCAGCCTCCTTGGAACTCTATAGGGGTTCCTTCCTTCAAGTTACTACTCAAGACTGTTAAGAAAGATTCATCTATTACTTAATAAAAGAGGATGAATACATGACTATTTAAACCCCAACTCCTAATAGGACTCCTACTCAAGACTCCTAATAGGACTTCTACTTTTAACCAACTCCTAATGCTTCTCTAAGAAGCAACCTCCAAAGTAATCCTATCCTTAGTATGCCTCTTCATCTCTTTAATAGGGGTCGGCTAGGTAGGTTTTACATGAATGCCCCTTTCAATGAAACTCAATTAGGACTCTCCTACCTAGAGTCTTAACAGACCGCCATCTTCAAATCAGCCTTTTCCTCGAGGCTGATGATCCATGAATTCTAGGAATTTGATCTTTAAGTCGTCATATTTCTCCCAAGTGGCATCTTCCGTTGGTAGGTTCGCCTACTGTATTAGCACTTCAGTAGTGGGTCATCGTCATCGATCAATAATGGCACTAGGTTGGGTCTGAAGTTCTCCTTGGGTAGTCATATTTGGTAGATGGCTTTGGGCTATCTCATTTTGTCTTAGCTTGAGCTTTAAACATGACACATGGAAGAATGGATGGATTCGGGAGCTGGCGGGTAAGTCCAATCTATATGCTACTACTCCGATGTGCTCCAAAATTTGATAGGGTTCATAGAATCGAGGTGAAAGCTTCATAGATGTTCTGGTCTGGATTGATGTTTTCTTGTATGGCTGGAGCCATAGGAAACCCAATCTCCCACTAAAAATTCTCTTTTGCCTTTGTGTTAATTATATTGTTGTTTCATCATTGCTTGAGCTGGAGTGAGATTATCATTTGGCAATATCAACATTTTATCTTTGTCCTATAGTTCCTTGTCTACTTGTTCTACTTTAGAGGTGCCCAACACATATTTTGGGATCATAGGGAGAGGTCGGCCATACATAGCCTCATAGGGAGTACATTTTGTAGATGAATGATAAGTTGTATTATACCACCACTCGGCCCAAGGAAGCCACTTTGTATATGCTTTTGGTCGGTCACTAGTGAAGCATCTGAGGTATATCTCCAAGCACCTATTCACCACTTCAATCTGGCCGTCGGTTTGTGAGTGATACACCATACTCATTTTCAATTTAGTGCCATGCATCTAGAATAACTCTTTTCCTTGTGATGAGAGAAGCCCTTCGATGAAGTCCATTGATATATCTTTCCATATTGAGTCCCAACTTTAATAAGCCATGGAGCTTGGTGTTTCCTCTAATTTTTTTATGATTTTACTGGCCTCTAGATCTTCCTGCAATTCCCTCTTAATATTCTCAAGGAAGTCGCTAGTCGAAAGTGAAACAGCTAAAAATTTAGCTTGCTCAAGTAGCCACGAAAGCACATCTGCAACAACATTCTCTTTCCTCTTTTTGTAAGTTATTTCATAATCATATCCAAGAAGCTTTGTTACCCATTTTTGCTTCTCAAGGGAAGATATCTTCTGCTTCAAGAAATATATTAGGCTTTTATGGTCGGTCTTGATTTGAAAGCATCGCCTGATCAAGTACGGTCTCCATTTAGTCACCGCAAGCACAATCACAAGCATCTCCTTATCGTAAATAGTCATCCTGAGATAGGAAGGAGATAATGCCTTACTGGTATAAGTGAGGGGGCAGCCATCTTGCATTAGAACAATACCAATTCTGACTCCAGAGGTATCGGCTTTAATAACAAAAGTCTTGCCGAAGTCGGGTAGCGCTAGTACGGGCGTTGTTGTCATTGCGGCTTTAAGTTCATCGAAGGTGGTGGTGGCTTTGTCCGACCATTGAAAAACATCTTTTTTCAGCAAGGAAGTAAGGGTTGTACTGATCTTTCCATAGTTTTTCATGAACTTACGATAATAGCCTATTAAACCGAGAAAGCCACATAGTGATTTTAAGTTCCTCGGGATCGGCCAGTTCTGCATTGCTTCAATTTTGGAGGGGTCTACTGCTATACCTTTCTCTGATATGATATGCCCGAGATATTCCACCTTCTATTGAAGAAAGCTGCACTTTGATTTTTTGACAAAAAGAACATGTTCTCACAAAATCGTCAAAACAAGTCGTAAGTGCTGAAAATGACTTTCAAGAGAAGGGTTATAAATAAGGATATCGTCAAAGAAAGTCAGCATAAACTTATGAAGATAATTCTGAAAAATATCATTGGTAAGGCTCTAGAAGGTGGAGGGAGCATTGGTGAGACCAAAGGGCATTACCAAAAATTCGTAGTGGTCGTTGTGTGTTCGAAAGGCGGTTTTCAATGTGTCTTCTTCGCACACTCGTATTTGATGATACCTGGATCGAAGGTCTAGCTTTATGAAGACTAGGAAGCCACTTTGTATATGCTTTTGGTCGGTCACTAGTGAAGCATCTGAGGTATATCTCCAAGCACCTATTCACCACTTCAATCTGGCCGTCGGTTTGTGAGTGATACACCATACTCATTTTCAATTTAGTGCCATGCATCTAGAATAACTCTTTTCCTTGTGATGAGAGAAGCCCTTCGATGAAGTCCATTGATATATCTTTCCATATTGAGTCCCAACTTTAATAAGCCATGGAGCTTGGTGTTTCCTCTAATTTTTTTATGATTTTACTGGCCTCTAGATCTTCCTGCAATTCCCTCTTAATATTCTCAAGGAAGTCGCTAGTCGAAAGTGAAACAGCTAAAAATTTAGCTTGCTCAAGTAGCCACGAAAGCACATCTGCAACAACATTCTCTTTCCTCTTTTTGTAAGTTATTTCATAATCATATCCAAGAAGCTTTGTTACCCATTTTTGCTTCTCAAGGGAAGATATCTTCTGCTTCAAGAAATATATTAGGCTTTTATGGTCGGTCTTGATTTGAAAGCATCGCCTGATCAAGTACGGTCTCCATTTAGTCACCGCAAGCACAATCACAAGCATCTCCTTATCGTAAATAGTCATCCTGAGATAGGAAGGAGATAATGCCTTACTGGTATAAGTGAGGGGGCAGCCATCTTGCATTAGAACAATACCAATTCTGACTCCAGAGGTATCGGCTTTAATAACAAAAGTCTTGCCGAAGTCGGGTAGCGCTAGTACGGGCGTTGTTGTCATTGCGGCTTTAAGTTCATCGAAGGTGGTGGTGGCTTTGTCCGACCATTGAAAAACATCTTTTTTCAGCAAGGAAGTAAGGGTTGTACTGATCTTTCCATAGTTTTTCATGAACTTACGATAATAGCCTGTTAAACCGAGAAAGCCACATAGTGATTTTAAGTTCCTCGGGATCGGCCAGTTCTGCATTGCTTCAATTTTGGAGGGGTCTACTGCTATACCTTTCTCTGATATGATATGCCCGAGATATTCCACCTTCTATTGAAGAAAGCTGCACTTTGATTTTTTGACAAAAAGAACATGTTCTCACAAAATCGTCAAAACAAGTCGTAAGTGCTGAAAATGACTTTCAAGAGAAGGGTTATAAATAAGGATATCGTCAAAGAAAGTCAGCATAAACTTATGAAGATAATTCTGAAAAATATCATTGGTAAGGCTCTAGAAGGTGGAGGGAGCATTGGTGAGACCAAAGGGCATTACCAAAAATTCGTAGTGGTCGTTGTGTGTTCGAAAGGCGGTTTTCAATGTGTCTTCTTCGCACACTCGTATTTGATGATACCTGGATCGAAGGTCTAGCTTTATGAAGACT
>LVTN01001149.1:78841-93501 GCA_001649415.1 Musa itinerans
GGTTTGCCCAGAAGAATCGATATACAATGTTCATGCCAACGGGTAGGAGGTAGGTTGCGTGGTTCGTCAAATATATCTAAAAATTCAGTGAGCAAAGGAAGTAGGTTTGGGTCTTCAAATTCTGTTGGCTCTCCCTTAGTTTGCTACTCAAGTTATACCAAAAATCTGCTACATGCTTTGTGCAAAACCTTCTCCATTCGTTGTGTGCAAATCGTCATTACGTCGCCCCCTCATTTCTCATGTAGTATCACCTGTTTCCCCTTACTATAAAATTTTATAATTAGTTTCATAAAGTTTCAAGAAACATCACCTAATATCATCAACCATTCAATGCTGAGCATGACCTTATAATCATCAAGAGGGAGGAGCAAGAAATTTGTAATTATCTCTTGGTCCTATAGCAACAGTTTCACCCGCGGGCACCTATGATCGCACATCAAAATTCATCCATCGGTGACCTTAACATCAAACCTGCTGCAATTCTTGATAGGTAAGGCCATCCAAAGAGCAACCTTACTGTTTAGAAATTTATTAGTGCTCCCAGTGTCAATAAGAATGGTGATAGGTTATCGCTTCAGAAGTCCTCCCACTTTCATCGTTTGTGGGTTCGCGTAACCAACAAGGGCATGCATCATAATATTAACCAGCTACTAGACCTCTTCCTCATGCTCCTAGATCTCCTTCTTCATATCTTCAAAAGCTTCAATTAGAAGGAGGCGGCCCCTATTGCAGCGATGATCGTGGTTCCACGGCTCATCGCAATGCCAACAAAGACCCTTTGCTGATCGGTCACGTAGTTCTTCTCTTGTCAAATTTTTAAGCAGCGAAGGACAGCTGGGAGTAGAAGGAGGTTTATATGCCATGGGCCTAGGAGAGGTTCTCATCCTTTAAGCATCTTGGTTGAGTCGTTCTTCTTGTATTTAGGCAAAAGAAATCACAGTTGTCACGGTACAGGGCTGCCGCGCCTTAACCTCCACTTTTATCTCTGGCTTGAGTCCTTCGATAAATGTTCCTAACAATTGATGGTCAGTCCAATCATGAGCAAGGTAGGATAGCTTCTTAAACCTAGTTTGGTACTCTTGAATCGTAGAGGTTTGTCGAATCTTTGCGAGTTGGCCATCTATATTTTCATACTCCATAGGTCTGAAACAATTCAGCAGTGCATTCTTAAATTGATTCCATGTCGGAGCCCCATGATTATATTCCAGCCAATTGTAATATCAAATAGTACCTCCTTCAAGGTGTATGATAGCAATTTCCATCATAGCATCATCGGATGTTTGGTAGTAGCGAAAGTAACGTTCGGCGCGTGAAATCCACCCCACCGGGTCTCCTTCTTCCCATCGCGAGAAGTCCACCCTCATGCGAGGCTGAACCATGTTTGAGGGTTGTCCCTCCTTCTCTGGAGGTCTCTCTGAACTCTCTCCTTGCTGAAATTTGGTTGGACTCGATGGTTGTCCAATTCTGAATTCTGTAAACAAAGCATGTAATTTGTTCTCCAAGCGCGGTTCAATCCGCGATTCAATCTGAGATTTCAATGCTTCAATTTTGGCTTCAATTGGATCTTCAGAAGCCATAGCATATGCTTGTAGATTAAAGATATCTCTATCTTTTTTCTGTCAACTGGTTAATGACATGGGGTGGTGGAAGGTTCGGAAAAGTTGAGGATCACAGAAAGGTACTGCAGTAGGTTTTTATATCTAAAGTGTAGCAGATTGGACATAAAAGATCAGTGGTTTATATTGAAATTTTTTTGATGAAACCAAAGGGAAATCCACTATTAGGAAGTGTTAAAGCTGTCGTAAAAATTTTGTAGAGATTTGGACAAAAAAAATATAGTAGCAAGGTCAAATAAACTATGTTAGGCGGTTGGAATTCTGTAGTGCCTCTTTCATCATAGAGATGAAAACTTTACGATGAAAAGTTTATGCTGAAGTATACGAACAAATTTTTTTCTGGATTTTTGAATAAGATAACTAAATTGCAGTAGCAGTAAGGTAGGAAACTAGAACCTATTGCAATTCATGGGGTGATCAAAGGATGATCTGCGGTGGTGGAGATGATAGTGGAATTTGGCAACAATCTTTTAAGCAGTTGTGCGAATTACTTTGGGCAACTATGGAGGGCTGATGGATGGCTATGGAAGGGCAGCAAGATACCAAGAATGCTGCTCTGATACCAAGTGTTAGAACCCTTGCTGATTCTAAGCTTGGGGTTGATCTCTTTAGGGGATCGGCCTCCTTAGAACTCTATAGGGGTTCCTTCCTCCAAGTTGCTACTCAAGGCTGCTAAGAAAGATTCATCTATTGCTTAATAAAGGAGGATGAATACATGACTATTTATAGGGCTTCTAAACCCCAACTCCTAATAGAACTCCTACTCAAGACTCCTACTCAATTAGGCCTCCTACTCAAGACTCCTAATAGAACTCCTACTCAAGACTCCTACTTTTAACCAACTCCTAATGCTTCTATAAAACACAACCTCTAAACTAATCATATCCTTAGTCGACCTCTTCATCTCATTAATAGGGGTCAGCTAGGTAGGTTTTATATGAATACCCCTTTCAATGAAACTCAATTAGGATTTTCCTAGCTAGAGTCCTAACATCCTTATCACTTAAATTTTCTTTCAAGTGGTCTTTATGAGTTCTTAGTGTCATATCTTTCCTGTTCTTTAGAAGATTGTTCTCAAGCTATTCATGAGCATTACAAATCACTCATTAATGACTTGATAAGTTCTTCGAGAGGAAAATTATTCAAGTCTTTGGCCTCTTGAATAGTTGTTGCTTTAGGGTCCCAACTCTTTGGAAGGAATCTCAATATTTTATTAACAAGTTCAAAATTAGAAAAACTTTTACCAAGTCCTTTTAGACCATTGACAATATCCATAAATCCTGGTGTATATGTCTTTAATGGTCTCACTTGGTTTCATCTGAAACAACTCATAGGTATAGACTAAAAGATTAATTTGGGACTCCTTTACTCTACTAGTGCCTTTGTGAGTGATTTCGAGTGTATGCCAAATATCAAAAGCTGTTTCACAAACAAATACTCGATTAAACTTATTTTTATCTAAAGCGTAAAACATTGCATTCATAGCCATGGCATTTAAAGTGAAAGTCTTCTTCTCCAACTCATTCCAATCATTCATTGGAAGAGAAGACTTTTGAAAGCCATTTTCCATAATATTCTATAACTCAAAATCCATAGAAATTAGAAAAATTCTCATTCTAGTCTTCCAAAAGGTATAATCTATCCCAATAAACATGGGTGGATGTGTAATTGAGTGACCCACTTGGTTGCTAGCAAATGCCATCTCTCTTGGGTTTCAAACCAAACCAAGAGTGACCTTGCTTTGATATCAATTGTTAGGATCAAGAGCGGCACTAAGAGGGGAGTGAATTAGTGTAGTGGAAAAAATCATCGATTTTGTAAGATATTTGTTCATTGGAAACCAATCTTGGAAAGTTCTTGACTTTAAAGTAAATGAACTAGCAATTAACTTAGAAAGTAATGACAGTAATGAAAAGCAGAATGTAAATGAGCACATTAGAATTTATAGTGGTTCGGTCGTTGTGAACTACATCCACTTCCGATTCCTCCTCCGTCGAGGTCACCCGTGTCCGCTAATGGTCTTTCTTCAATAGGCGAAGACCAACCACCTCTTTATAGCACTTTCTCCTTTTCACGGGTTTAGGAGATAACCCTTACAAGCCTCACACCTCTTCTAGGATGATTACACAACTAAAGAGAGGGAGGAGGACTCTTCTCACTTTTACAACACTTTTAACACCCCAACACTTAGAGTTTTTTACACTTCGATTACACTTTGCTACCCTTTAATGTAGAAAAGAGTGGGGTATTTATAGGCCCCAATGACTTCAAAATTGGAGCCAAAAAGTGTCTCTTCCTAGATTTCTAGAGTACTAGTGGTACCACCGTTAGTACTAGGCGGTACCACCACCAGACACTCTAACACTATGTGGTACCACTATCCAGTCTAGCGGTACAACCACTTGACAGAGTTCTCAGAAATTGAGCTCTAGCGGTACCACCACTTGACAAGTGGTACCACCGCTTGGTAGGCGATACCACCGCTTGTCAAGTGGTACCACCACTTGGTAAGTAATAACTACCAACGGTACCACCACCCAGACCACTTGGGAGACTGAGTCTCAAGTAGTGCCATCGCCAACCGTGACTTCAAGTGCTGAATGGGCTGTTCAACCATCCCAATTCAACCTTGTTAAGCACCTAGTTGGCCCCTAACTGAGTTAGTGAGATTACCTCCCAATCCTAACTTAGTTGGCCCCTAACTAAGTTATGATAATGCATAGTTATTGGATACCGGTAGCGTATCTCATATCTACAATTCATTACAGGTTCTGGCAAAGGTGAATCTAATTTCCAACAAAATAAGTTTTGTACAAATCAGAGTCTCCAACAGGGAGTTATAAGTAGTTTAGTATCAAAAGGTCAAAAATTATAATCCCTGTTTTGTAGAATTTGTAGGGTCAATTGATACAGAAGTTTGGGCTACTAGCATATGAACTCTAAATCTTTCAAATCAGATATCAAAAGAAAGATATACAAGCCTACTTTCGCATGAATTAGGTTTTGCCTAAATTAGAGTTTGATGTTAAAAGTTAGAGCTGAAACAAAGCAAGGAGGTCATATTACCAAAAAATTTTATATTCATAGTTTTGTAACCAAATGAGAGTTAAATCATGAGCTAAACCCAAATCTTTCAAATTATTCACATTTGAGATGAGAACAGATGTCTATAAAATGGGGTTAGAACACTTGTCTTTGAAGGATTGGATCCCAAATGAAGGGATTTAAGCAAGAAAACCCAAAGCCCAAAATTTTCTTCTTCTCTTCTTCTCTTCTTCTCTTCTCCCTTTCTCCCTTTCTTCTCCACCGATGGCTGCTGTCCATAGCTGTGATAAGACCCTAAAGCCTTATCGTAAAAGAAAGAAGAGAAAAGGGGATGATCGATTCGAGGGGATCGGCCTCCTTGATCACTTCGAGGGGATCGGCCTCCTTGATCACTTTGAGGGGATCAACCTCCTAAGGTTTGTCCACAGACTAGAATAATATTTCATTAGTTGATTAATTGATTCCTAAAAAGAAAGGGTTATAGAGTTCCACCTAGAGTCCGTCAAGACTTAGACTCTTAGTAATAAATAAATATTAAATAATCCTCTACTTAACTCTAACTAAACTAAATGGACTCAATAAACATTATTAAAAAGCTTAGAAAATAAAGGGATCATAAGGAATCCTAACAATTCCTCCCTCTTCAAATCAATCTTCTCCTTAAGGCTGAGCAACATCAAACTCGGGGAGCTTTTCTTTTAGTATTTCAGTCATAGGCTATCTGCAACGCCTCACAACCAGTTGATCAAGTAAATATGGTCTCCACTTTTTGATAGTGTAAGTAGCAGGTCGGTCTTTCAGTGTAGTAATCATTGCAAGAAACTCCTAGCCTTGTATAATCAATTTTATCTTTGAACATTTGCTATCACAAATTAAAATTCGTCCATCAGCGATCTTTACTTGGAATCTGTCACAGCCTTCAATGTGGTAAGCTAATCGGGCTACAACTTTCCTATCCATAAAATTATTATTATTACCTGTATCAATCAAAATAGTAACAGGCTGATGTTTTATAGTTCCTCCAATTTTCATAGTTTGTGGGTTATAGTAGCCAGCCAATGCATGCACTGTATGTGTGATGACTTCAATATCTTCATTAGTTTCCACACCTTCATGATCGGAGTCCGACTCTTCTGCTTTCGATTCCTCCTCGATTGGCTTAATCATCAAAAGTTTTCTTTATTTGCATCGGTGCTCCTTACTCCACTTTTCATCGCAATGCCAGCACAAACCCTTTATTGATCTTTCTTTGAGTTTTCTCAAGTTAGTCTGCGAGTGTTAGGATTTCGATTGGGAGTAGGTGGGGTGGGCTGCCTGCTGATCACTTGTTTATTAGCACCTTTGTTTCAATGATATTTCATGCTAATTTTTTCCTCGTGCAGGCGTGCAAATGAAATCATAGCTATCATAGTGCAGGGTTGACGAGCCTTAACTTCACACCAGATCTCTAGAATAAGCCTTTCAATAAATGTACCCAGATGTTGTCATTCCGACCAATCTCTAGCTTGGTTTGACAATCTTTCAAAACTACTCTGATATTCTAACACTGTAGAAGTCTGACAAATTTTGGTGAGCTACCCATCTTGTTGAAATTTGTTGAGGCTCTCCAGTAGACTCTTTTTGAAATCAGTAAGTGTTTCTTATAGTCGGTTCTCAATTCTGATTTCCAATGCTTCCATTTGTGCTTTCACTAAGTTATTGGTGGCCATTGCTTAAGATTGCAAATCTATAATCTCAACTCCTGTTTCTGGTGTCGGTCAAGGGCATCAGCACTGTCGATGCGAAGTTACCAAGGAGGTGGATGCTGAGGGCAATGCTGCGGTCACTGTGTTGGAGGAAGAGTTGCTGCCCTATTTCTGTCGTTGCATGGGGTGAGAGTGTTGAGGCTGGACGGCGATTGCGTCGATGTGGCTGTAGTTGCTATGACCCAAGGGGGTGATCGCCAGGTAGCGGGGTTGGGGCTGCAGTGATGGCAACCTGCGGTGATGGCAACTTGCAGTTGTAGCAAAAGATGCTAAGCAAAGGGGAGGCGGCGTTGAAGTGACCGGAGTTGAGAAGAGGAATCGATGGTGCGTGCGTTGTTGGGGTTGAGGCAGGGCAGCGTACTTGCTATGATTGCTACGTGTGCGGCTGGAGGGAAGCTACTGCAAAATGAGGGGTTGGTCGTTGGCCAGGAGCAGCGACGGCGGTGGTTGCTGGCCGAGAACTGCGGTGATCGGTGGCTATGGCAGATAATGCAAAGTTGCTCTACTTTGGCCATAGCAAGGAGGGGAGGTCGAGCGGCTGTGGCTGCGACCCAAGAGGAGGCGAGTGGTGATGGAGAAGGACACAGCGAGGATCACGGCTGGGAGACATTGGTCGGGAGCAGCAGCGGTGGAGGGCAGCATTGAAGTAGCCGAGGTTGAGAAGAGGAGTCAGTGCGATCGCCGAACAGCCGGGTTGAGGCTGCAGTGATGGCAACCGGTGATAGCAGCAGTAGAGGAAGAGCAGGAGGGAGGTGGCATTGAAGTGGCCGGGGTTGAGGCTGCGGTGGAGAAGAGGTATCGATGGTGGCACTACGGGGAACAAGGGCAATCAGTGATTTGCCCTGTTTCTATCACCAGAGCAAGGGAGAGGCTACGAGGATCATGGTTGGGCGGCAAGCGGCGTTGTCACTGGCTGGGCAATAGCGGCGACGGTGGTGGCAACCAGCGTTTGCAGCAGTAGAGGGACCGACAAATGCAGCAGCAAAGGTGATTGCCTTGTTTCTATCACCAAGGATGCAGAGCAAAGGGGCCGGCATCTAGGAGGCGAGCGGCAGTCGTCGCTGGCTGGGTAGTAGCGGCGACGGTGGTGGCAACCGGTGTTTGCAGTAGCAAAGGGACCGACGACTACGGCAGCAGAGGTGATATCCCTATTCCTATCACTAAGGATGCGGAGCAAGAGGGACCGACGGCTGGGAGCAGTGGCAAGGAGGTTAGGGCAGCGTCGCCAACGGTATCAACGATGAAGGGGTGGTCCATTGGTTGGGAAACAGCGGTCGCGGTCCTTCTCACTCGAGCAAGATGGGGGAGCAAGGAGGAGAGGTTGCTGGTCGAGGGGGGGCAGCGGCTGCGGTGGTCGAGCGGTTGGGAAGCAGCGGTGGTTGTGGAGAAGGAGGCAGCGGGGTCGCGGTAGGGTG
Organism: Musa itinerans; assembly: GCA_001649415.1. Lineage (NCBI taxonomy): Eukaryota > Viridiplantae > Streptophyta > Magnoliopsida > Zingiberales > Musaceae > Musa > Musa itinerans. The sequence goes on from LVTN01001149.1 coordinate 86,663, forward strand.
CGACCTGCCAGGGAGCAGGGGCGGCGGTGGGGGAGAAGGGAAGCAGGGGATCCTTCTCGGTGGCTGTCAGGGCAACGGCGGCGGTGATCAAGTGGCCGGGAAGTAGCAGCGGCGGTGGAGTCACCTTGCAGTTGTCGCGGTGGTGGTCGCTGGCCGGAGAGCAACGACGGCGGTGGGCTAGCCGGAAGCAGGGGAAGCAGGGGTTCTCGGTTGTGTGTCATGGCTGCCAACCCAAACAACCCGTGGCACACGAAAACGTAGCTGTTTGGGCTATTTTGGGATTGTTTTACTTCGTTCGGTGAGCAGTCGCTTTGTAACGCTGCAACTTGTTCGAACTTACATTTTTACAACAAAATAACTCAAAACCAAGACAAAACATGCTACCAAGCAGCTGTACATGTAGATGAGAGCGACGAATGGTTCATTGTTGTTGCGGGTGCGCGACGACCGTTCGTGACATTCTCCCCCACTTAAACTTTCGACACCCTTGTCGACACTTGTTGGTAGTTGTTGATGATTGTTTCTTCGTGTCTTTCGGCATCTTTAGGCTCCCAACTGGCTTCAGTTCGGGGAAGCTTTCACCACTTCACCAAGTACTCTGTCTGCTCAGCTCCATTGGGTAGCTTTATCTTGCGGTCCGCCAGAATGGTTTCAACTTGCTTCTCGTAGGAGGCTGTGGTGGGGGGGAGCTGAGTTGAAACACTTCGGGAAGCATCTTGCGGATCCGAGTGGTAGGCTTTCAAGTTGCTAGCGTGAAGAACATTGTAAATTTTGAACCATGCCAGTAGTTGCAACTTATAGGAGACGTCACCCACCCTGTTGATAATTGGGAAGGGCCCTTCATACTTGTGCACCAATCCTTTATGTACTTTGTTCCTAAAGAATTGGAGAGATGCTGGTTGGAGCTTGACTAACACCAAATCGCCGATCTTGAATTCTTGCGGTCGCCTTCCCAAGTCTGCCCACTTCTTCATTCTTTTTGTCGCCTTCTCCAAGTAAGCCCGTGCAATATCTGCATTTCGGTGTCACTCCCTTGTAAAGTGATAGGTGGATGGACTACTCTCAGTATACCCAATTACCATGGTGTAAGGAGTTGACGGTTGGTGCCTTATAATAATCTCGAAGGGGCTCTTATTAGATGCAGAGCTCCGCTGCAAGTTGTAAGAGAATTAGGCAATGTCCAACAGCTTCACCCAATCTCGTTAGTTGGCACTTACGTAGTGCCAAAGATATTGCTCCAGGAGCGAGTTTATCCTCTCGGTTTGGCCATTCGTTTGGGGGTGGAGGCTTGTGGAGAAGTAGAACTTGGATCCCAATAATTTGAATAGCTCGGTCCAAAATCGTCCCAGGAACCGAGCATCTCAATCACTGATGATATTATGCGGGACTCCCCAATACTTCACCACATCCTTCATCATCATCTTGGCTGCCTCCTCTGCTAAATAGTGTAGGGGAGTAGCAATGAAAGTTGCATACTTTGAAAATCGATTGACTACCACGAGTATCGATTTGAGTCTCCCTACTAGTGGCAAGCTTGATATGAAGTCTAAGGAAATGCTCTCCCATGGCCTTTCTGGTATGGGCAATGGGTCCAAAAGTCCCACCGGCTTCCACTGCTCTACCTTATCTTGTTGGCAAGTGAGGCACGTTCGAACATATTCCTCCACATTAATCCCCATCTTTGGCCAATAGAAGGCCCTCTCCATGAGAGCCAATGTTCGGTGAATACCTGGTGTCCAGCCCAAAGGGAATCGTGATACTCTCTTAAGAGTTCACACCTCAAATTGTCCACTTGAGGAACATAAACCCTATTCCCTTTTGTGTATACAAGTCCCTCCTAGACCCAAAATCATCGTGCCTTACCTTCTTTGATGAGCTGTATCAGGATAACTGCCTGGGGGTCACTATATAGTCCATCCCTGATCCTAGAAAGGAAGTTGGAGTGCAACTGACTTGCTTGGCCTCTCCCCTCCAATTGTACGGCATTCACGCGCTCCACTTTCTGACTCAATGCATCGGCCACGACATTTGCCTTTCTAGGCTTATACTCCATTGCCATATCAAATTCAGCCAGGAAGTCCTACCATCGTGCTTGCTTTGGGGAAAGTTTCTTCTGCATTTGGAAATAGCTCAGAGCGATGTTGTCTATCCTCAGCATAAATCGCGATTCGAGAAGGTAGTGTCACCAAACTCGTATACAGTGGACCACCGCTGTCATCTCCTTCTCATGCACTGGATACCGCCGCTCGGTCTCGTTGAGCTTGCGGCTCTTGTAGGCCACCGGATGACCCTCCTGCATGAGTACTCTCCCAATAGTGAAGTCTAAAGTATTTATATGGACTTCAAAAGGCTCTCCATAGTTCGACAATTTGAGCACTAGTTCTTTCAGAACAGCAACCTTCAAATCTTGGAATGCTATTTCACATTTATCAAACCACTTCCGAGGCTGCTCCTTCTTCAGCAACTCCGTCAGTGGAGTTGCACACTTTGAATACCCTGCTATGAAGCGTCGATAGTAGTTGACGAAATCAAGAAAGAATCTCAACTCTGGCACCATTTTTGGAGTTCACCATTCCGCAACCGCTTGCACTTCTGATTTGTCCATCCGAATGGAGCCATCACCGATTCAATGCCCCAAGAATAAGATCTCCATTTGGGCAAAGTAGTATTTCACCCTTTTCACAAACAAAGTGTTCTCCCTAAGAACCTTGAAAATTGTCCGAAAGTGCTTGACATGCTCCTCGAGCGTTTGACTGTAGACGACGATATCGTCCAAGTAGACAACCATAAACTTATCCAAATACTCCTTGAATAGCTGATTCATGAGAGTGCAGAACATGGCCGGAGCATTGGTTAAGCCGAAAGGCATCACCAAGAACTCAAACGCTCTATACCTGGTCACACATGTAGGCTTCGCTTCATCGCCTTCAGCAATGCGCACCTGCCAATACCCCGACCTAAGGTCGAGTTTTGAGAAATACTTGGCTTTGCCCAACTGGTCGAACAAGTCCAAGTTGAACGGGATGGGATACTTGTTCTTCACTATCACTTTGTTGAGGGCTCGGTAATCGATGCATAGTCGGAGGCTCCCATCTTGTTTCTTTTGGAAGAGAACTGGAGCTCCGAATGGTGCTTTAGAGCTACGGATGAGACCACCACTTAGTAGTTCACCTAACTGCTTTTTGAGTTCTACCAACTCTAGCGGGGGCATGCGGTAGGGTGGTCTTGCTATAGGCTTCACTCCTGGCTCCAACTCATTGTTGTGATTCACGCCTCTACGTGGTGAAAGAGTCTTCAGTAACTCGGGTGGCATAACGTCAGTGAACTCTTTCAGGACATTCGCCACCATAGTAGGTTCTTGAATGGCCTTCTTGTTAAGTAGCTCTAGCTTCATAGCAGCCACGAATGTTAATTCACCTTTTCGCACCCCTTTCTTTAGTTGCAATGCCGATATATGTTGGGGTTCCTTGGTTCCTCTCCGAGAGATGGGAACCATGCAAGGGTCATCACCTCCCATCATACACAGGGAGTTTAGGAGTGGCATTGGCACCAACTTCACCGCATGCATGAACTCCATACCAAGAATCACTTGGAAGTCATCTAGTGGAACCGCCATTATGTTGGTGTTCCAGTTCCATGTTCCGATCTTGATGGGAACTCCCTTCGCCAACCTAGAGATTTGCCTGGCCTCTGAGTTCACCGCCTTCATTCGACTTGGGCTCTTCTCTAAGATCAACCCAAGTCGCTTTGCTTCTCGATCGACACTGAAGTTGTGAGTAGCACCCGTGTCCACTATTGTACGGGTCGTTTGGCCATTTAGCATGATGTCTACATACATCAACTCACCACTTCTTGCTTTTTGTAGCTTTGTCTTCATGTTCTCCCCCACTTGACCCCGCATGGCGTTCAACAAACGTATTGCTCCCATCCGGGGTCCTTGCGACTCCTCATCGTCACTGTTATATTCAAAACTACTCGAACTAAGAGCGACAGCTTTGCCCTTGTCTAATCAAGGAGGGGGGGGGGGTGGATGGAAGCTATTAAAACATTGAGTGCCTATTTTTGTGGGCACTCCCTCACCATGAGCGGCCCTCCACACAAGAAGCATCCTCCAGGTTTCGAGGCCTTGCCTTTCGGGCTTGGCCCTTTGTGGGAACTCTTCTTCCTTTGTTCGCCCACGAGCTCCTTCCCTTGAGAATAATTTGGAGGGCGATTGCCTAAAGATTGTTTCCTTTTTCTTGGGTCTTCGGAGGAAACAAAGTCAATGAGCCTTTCTGCGACAGCAATTGCCCCGATTACGTCGATGACATTCCTTCGATTTAGTTCTTGTTGAGCCCATGGCTTCAAACTATCGAGGAAGTTGAGCAGCTTATCCTTTTCGGACATGTCCTGAATGTCCAGCATCGACGCAGAAAATTGCTTTACGTCATCTTGGATGGAAGTATTTTGGCGAAGTTGTCTCAACTTCCTCCTCGCGACAAACTCTGTGTTCTCCGGTAGGAACTGAGTTCTCAACTCCCGCTTCAGGTCCTCCCATGTGTCAACTCGACACCGACCCTGTTGGATCTCCTCCCAACGGGTTCACCACCAGAGTTTTGCATCCCCGTTCAGATACATTGGTCCTATACAAACATTGGTTTCTTTAGAATCAGGCCTCGTAACTCAAAAATATTATTCCATGTCGAATAGGAAATTCTTGAGCTCTTGGGCATCTCTAGCCCCTCCATAACCATAAGGTATGGGTGCCCTCAAGTTTTGTAGTGGCGCAACGTAGGTGTTGCTTCCTCCCGCATTTAGTGCTCTAGTGAGCATGGTCATCCTTGAAGTGAGTTTTGCCACAACTTCTTGTAGGTGTTGCATAGAGTCTTTGGTGTCATCTGACAATCGGTTGACTAGGGCCTCGACCTTGTCAATCCTAGACTCCGCTTCTTCTTGCAAGCTTTCTACCCCAATAAGCCTTCGTTGGCCAAGGTAGAGTTCCTCCAAGCTCACTTCAAGAATATCCAAGCGGGTTTCCGTCGCTGTGAGTCTCTCCTTATGACTCTTTTTCCTAGTTGGTGCTCCAGATTACGCCTCCTCCACTTGCAGAGAGTAGCCAACTTCTTGCTCATCATGTTCGCTACTGCACTGCTCCTGAGAAAGTTGATTAGTTCGAAGAACGAGCAACGGACAAGTCCCGACGTCTCGCGAAAATGGGAAGCTTTACAAGCAATTCAGCGAGAACCTTGCATGCATAAGAGAAAAGAGGGAGAGGAGGAAAACAAGGACTTTAGAGTGTTGAACAAATAGCTACAAATCCACAAACAGCTGCTCACCAGGTGCCGGGCGCGACAACAAGTTCTAGTCAAGGTAACGTGCGAACTTGCGAAAGGTTGTTCAACGCCCGACACTATACCGAAGCCCCATCCAGCCCTATGCCACCCGAGTGGTTCTAAGGGGTTGAGATAGTTGATATTTTGTGAGCAGAAGCGGACTGCAAAAAATAGTCCATGGCACACGAAAACGGAGCTGTTTTGGGCTGTTTTGGGGCTGTTTTGCTCGGTTCGGTGAGCGATCGCTTTGTAACTCTACAACTTATTCGAACTTACATTTTTACAAGCAAAATTACTCAAAACCAAGACAAAACATGCTGCCAAGTAGCTGTACATGTAGATGAGAGCGACGAACGGTTCGCTGAACGGAGTTGTTGCAGGTGCGCGACGATCGTTCGTGATTGGGCGGCCGCCCCTGCGAGGTTTTGCCCGTGGGAGCAGCGGCCACAGGCGCTGCTGCCCTATGGCGCATCAGCCCGTAGGCACCGCGGCCGCAAGCGCCACCCTTGCGCGCCACCCCACGAAGATGGCAGCAAGCAGGCAGCCATCTTCGAGCACAACAAGGGTAGCAACAGTTGCTGCCCTTCCTCGTCTATTGCATCAATAAATTGACGTCAAAATTCTACCTAAACACAACACACGTAGTTCAAAATCAATCATTCGCATGAACAACTTGGCTCTGATACCACTATTAGAAAATCTTGAGGGCGACATCACAAGCACTGTAGAAGAACAAGAAAAACAAAATACCCAATTTCCCTAAAAGATGTTCGTTGTCGTGCGAAGATTGATGCGCAAAAATCTACAAAACAAACTGCGTATAGAATAGATTGTGTTACCTAGGGAGATCGTATATCCCTGTTTCCTTGCAGATCTCTAGGAGAGGGTGAAGGAGGTCAAGTGTCCTCCTCACTAGCAGTGATCCACACAGTAGGGCTACGACGATGTTCTTCAAAACTCCAGGCCTACATTGAGGTGGAGAGGGGGAGGATGTTCGGATCGGAGCGACACTAAGAGGGGAGGGTGAATTAGTGCAGCGGATTAAAACTCGTAAGTTTAAACTCAATTTCGTAAATGCATAAAGATTACGATTTGACAATGAATGACTTGGTGAAAGCAGCTCGAGTAAAGGGAGAAGATGAAAACCAAAAACTTGCTGCTATGTAAATAACGATTTCAGAAATGTAAACACTCACACATTCAAGGGACACACCAATTTAAAGTGGTTCGGTCAAATGACCTATATCCACTTGCGAAGCCTTCTTCGATGAGGCTCCCAACTTCCACTAGCAAATCACTTTGAAGGGGAAGGACAAATACCCCTCTTAGAACCTTTTACAAGTGGTTCACACTCTTACAAATTTTGAAAGAAGGAGGTGAACACTCTAGCAATTGAAAACAAGACTTGCTAAAGACTTTGCTAAGGCTTTTTTCTCAATCTATTACTTCTTAAAAGTTGTATTCTTTGTTAAGAATTGAGGGGTATTTATAGACCCCAAGAGGATTCAAATTTGGGCTCCAAATTTT
>LVTN01001150.1:7816-44549 GCA_001649415.1 Musa itinerans
AGAGAGAGAGAGAGAGAGAGAGAGGAGAGAGGAGAGCGGAAGTGTTCTATTTTTTCTCTTCGCTTCCCTTTTTTTTCCTTTTGCTTTGCCTCCGCCGCGATCGAAAGGAGTCATTCGAACAATCCAATTCTACACCGTCGCGCGAGAGAAGGGAGACGAAGTCGTCAAGAGCCAACGGAGCGAAGAAGAAGAAGAAGAAGAAGAAGAAGAAAGACGAGGATTTCAGGGGGAGACAAAAGTAGGAGGAGGAGGAGGAGGAGGAGGAGGGAGAATTCGAGCACGCTTTGCGCTCGGAATCGCCGCGCTCTCTTTCGCCGCTTGGAGCTCCCGAAGACCGGCTTCGGCGCCTGCCCCTCCCCGCATTTGCACCCCCAAGGTTCGATCTTTTCTTCGTCCCTCTGCTTCCCTCTCCCCCGTCCCGCCCTCCGGCTGCAACCCGTGATCCGCCGCGCATGCGTTGGCCCTCCGATCGCAGAGCACGGCGTCGATCTTCGGAGTATCTAAAGCGAGCAATTCGTATGCAAAACAATGTGATCTTTCTTGAGCTTCCGGCCGCGGAATTGGTTGTTCCTCTGGTTGGGTTCAGTTCTTCTAGGGTTTTACTCCAGTATGATCGCGATTCTCTTCCGGTGCGAACCCTTTTGAGTTGGTTCGAGCTTGGGATCTTTGCTCGCGAAGTGGATGTTTGTCGTCCATCCTCGCTCTAGGGTTTTGTGCTCCAGAATTGAGAATTTCGTTTGATCGTTCGAAGATGAGGAGGAGGAGATTGGTTATAGCTCTCGCAATCCGCTGGAAGTGGATCAAGATTTAGGTTCTTTTTGGTTGAGAGAAGAGAGTGAAGAAACGAACGGGAACAGTAATTTTGTATTGGTCTGGTGAATTATATGGCTACGGTGCACTGAGAATGCCGACGCCGCAGCCTCCCCGGATCAACCTCGGTGACCTGAAGTTGCAGATAGATAAAAAGCTCGGCCCCGAACGGTCCCAGCGATATTTTGCTTATTTGACTCTGTTATTGTCACAGAGGTTGAGCAAACCAGATTTCAACAGGTACTGCCTACCGATCCTCGGGCACGAGAACATCCATTTGCACAACCAGCTTATTCGCTCGATCCTCAAGAATGCCTTTCAGGCAAAAACTCCACCTCCGCTTGGCCTTGAGAAGGCTACTTTGAAGCCCATTGAAGCTGTTGGAAGGAAATCGTCTCAAGATGAAAGCATGGTTAATCATTTGGCAGCACTGACACCGATGCACAGTGCATGGTCCAATGGGAGTATCTTGTCACCATCTTCTTGCAAGGTCAGATCGTGCATTCAAGACCGGAGGATCAAAGACCGGCCTATTCCTCTTGGACAGAATGGAACAACGGATGCGACTTACCATGAATCCTCGGTGCCCTTGGACAAGAATGTTGCCACAGAGAATGGCACTCTTGGTCCTCAGAATCGGAAGAGACTGATGCAGCATCATCAAGGTGTTCCTTCAGAACAGCCTGCAAAGCGACCACGAGCAGCAGATTTGACACCTCATGCTCAAGCTTTTCTAGAGAGCAAGGATTTGGTTGAGGTTGAAGCCATGAAAGATGCGGAAGAGTTGCAACAAGCTGTTGATTTGTACTCCAAGAGAGGTCCTCTTGAGGCTCCACTTGGCGTTCCTTTCTGTCCTGCAAGTTTGGGTGGGGCACAAAGATCTTTGCCTTTAGGAACTACTTCTAGTGGTGGTAGTCTTACAAGTAACTATTACCGTGGAGAATTATGTCATAGCGAGTTATTGAAGAAAAGGATGGAGAAAATAGCAGAAGCACATGGCTTGGAGGGAGTCGCATCGGACTGCTCTAACCTATTAAATAATGGCCTAGATGCTTATTTGAAGCGTCTAATTAGGTCATGTGTTGAATTATTAGGATCAAAGTCAGGTCATGATCATATGAAGCATCCATTCTTCCAGCAGCAAGCTCAGATGACACCAATTAACGGAGTTTGGCCTGGAAATCACATGCATGCACAGAATAGTTCTGGATCTTTAAACCACATGCAATGGCTGAAAACACACCCAGTATCTGTTCAGGATTTTAGGATTGCAATGGAGCTGAACCCACAGCAACTTGGTGAAGATTGGCCATTGCTACTCGAGAAAATATGCCTCCATTCATATGAAGATTAAGATAGGACAATTTTGGGGTTTTTTGATCCGTCAAATTCTTGTGTGGTGAATCTTTAAGTACCTCAAGGGTTGGTTTTATTTTCCCTTCTTGGCTTCACTCATGGAGCATTATCATGGACTAAGGCAAAATTATTTTTCTAATATTCCTGATGTGTTCAAATGAACCAAACGTCAGTGCTGGAAGGAAGTTTAGTTTTTCCCTCTTTGGCTCATTGCTGTATGCTTTTAATAAGAAAGGGGTTGTTCCACCAGAACCAGAGAGGTCAAGCTTTTATATGGTTTTCAGCATGCTCAGAGAAAATCAATTTTGCAAAATACTGATGTGTAACTTTTGATATAGGTATATGTAGGTTCTTAGAGGGATTGCTGTGTATGTAACATTACTTTCAGAAGTTGCTTGGGTAGTTATAGTTAGTGGCAGCCTCTTACTGTTTCATGATTGTTCGGAAGAAAACTTTGTGCCATCCAAATATGATACACATCTAAGAAATCGAGTATCTGGAGACGTCCTATATGTTTTTTCTTACAGAGTTTAATCTAGATATGTTCGAAGCATTATGAGGGATTACAGAGTTGGTCATTTCCCACTCGGTGATGCTCTTTATGTTAAGGTGATCTGGAGGGTTGACGCTTGGTTGAATTTCAAGGAATAAGGTACATCCTCCTAGCGGTCTTCTAGGTCTTACTAAAATTCTGTTCCCTAAATTTTCTTTTGCTGTCTTATGAAAATTCTCTTTTCTAAATTTGCTTTGGCTAAGATGTTAGCACCAACTCCTGGAGTGTTGGCATCAAGTTGGTATCTGGTTGCAAAGACTGCTCAAATCTTTGTTAGAACCTTCTTGTCTCGAAGAATTTGTTGCACAATATAACCATTTTAATGGGGAAGGATTTCAACGATTAATGGCATTACTGACCTTGCCATCACTGGAGCTATTAATTTGTTTAAAGCAAGAGATCTTTTTTGAAGATTGTGTAAATCTACCAGAGGCTTACAGTTTTGTTAGAACTGTGATTAAATGGTACATGCTGCAGACTGTTTAGGAAGAATCACTGGTGATTCTTTTTTAGTTCAAGATTGAGCTTATATCGTAGAACCAATAAGACCAGGAAGGAAAGTTGCAGACTCTGCTGGTCAGTACTACTTATACGCCAAAATAAATTTATATGCTTATAGCAAGATTTTATGTTGATTGAGCATGACATCTTGTTATAACAATTTATATCTTCTATAACGGACCTCTTGTTATCTAAGAAGCTGGGAGATATTTTCTGATCAATTCAATAGATTATGCCGCAGCATCACATTGTGACACATGCAGTCCGAGGTACCAAAAAGTATAAGGATTTTGCTACTTGAACCCCAACAGTAGTCACAATTTAGATTGGATTAGCTCTGTACCTTAATGCTTCATAACACCAAAAATCATGTACGACATGTTGCAATTGTTGATATGCTACACTTCGAGTTCAGTATTTAATTCAGTTAAATGTGCCTTTTTTTATAATCTTTATTCAGTATCTGATGCTAAGTTTGAGTTTAATCTGGAACTACACATGATAGTACTTTCTTATCTAAATACAAAGTAAAAATTAACAGAAATTTTCTTCTAGATAATAATTAATGCCACTGCAGCATTTGCAAGAAATAACACACTAAATTACTTTGTGAAATAAATGTTGTTTCTGAATAAGAAAATTACCTCTGTATGTTTCATTTTTTTATCAAAAAAAGAAAAAAAAAACTGTGTCCCATTCTATCTTTTTTACTACCAAATAAGATGCCAACAATTCTACCTTACAATTCTCCTGCAATTCTCATAACTGCAGAAAGCATCAAATATGCAACACTCTGAAATGCCTTTATCTTCCCTGACAAAGATGCATTGAAATTGCTAAACCATATGGCTTAAGTTTTGGTCTTTGTGCTCATGTGTTTTTGCATTGAAAATATGTTGCCATTAAATTTCAATTTTTTGTTTCTGTGACAAAGCTAGTCCTCAGACAATTACATAGAGGACAAGGCTTAGGAAAATTGCTGGCTGACATATTTCACATCTGAAATCTCCATACTTTGATCTTCCTTAGATTCCACATTAGCAGATGCTTCATGCATTGACCCGTTCCTTTTCAGCTATGCTACTAGATAAATCTACTGTTATGAATGGACTCAGAGAACTTTCTGAGGAAATTATAAACTTTTCTCCAAGAAGCTTTACTAGTCTTTAATTTTAGGAATATCTCCACTTTTATCTGCAATTGTTTCCTCCCTCTTCCTCTTCTTCCTTTTTTTTGTTATCCCTAAATGCCAAGTGTTTTATTAGCAAATGCTATATCCTAAAGTAGAAAATCCTTCATAGAATTTTCTTTTCTGATTGTCATTGCTTTATAGAGGAAGCAAAGTCAATGTGTATGAGCTTTCGTTGATTTATTTTGTGGCTATATCAAGTTGGAAAGATGAAGAGAGGCCTAAAATAAGTAATAATTACTACCTGATGAAATATTGGTGTGGAGGATGTGGAGAATCCGTATCCTCTTTTGCACTAGAGGTTCTTGCTTGTGAGGGATCTACATCCATCAAAATCATGGATGGTTGAGATTGGCATGTGGTCTCAATGGGCTCTGTTGAGATTCATGCAACAACCTAATGAGTGGCTTGATTGCTCCTTCTACCTATGCTTTACGAGTGAATCTGAACTAATAGTTAGAAGGTTGAAGAAACAAATGGAGGACAAGTGATATATTTTTTATCACTCTTTTCAGTTACATTTCTGAATCTTTGTTGATAATCAAGGCAGCTGCTTTTATATTGATTAGGTACATTTCACACTGCTCGGTGAATGATTGTAAGAAATACTTATACACCCTGTCTGTCTATGTATTGTTCCTCCACAGTGCCTCACTGTTGTTCTGATTGACTGAAAGCTGCGATTTTTTTTTCTTTTTTCCTGCTATGAACTAACAAGCAACAATAGATAAGATGTTCCATATTTCTACCTGAAATGAATTATCACCTTGAAAGGATGCAATTATGTGTACTGAATTTTGATATTATGCATAACACTAAATGCAGCTTTTAATTGGGACTTGACTTTTTAACATTATGCATGACACAGAATTCATAGCCTGATATTTTAGTGACCGACTTGAGTGTAGGGATGTTTTTTTCTATCCATGTGTTTTCCTCTTTTCTCTTTTTCTTTGGTGGCTAGGATTTGTGAGGTATGTACTGCATTGGCATTTTTGGGTGTTTTTTGTGTTTGGAATAACTTTCTTCTTTACTTTCTCTCATTGGCTTTTGGTTGGTGGGATTTGAGTTTATTCATTTGAATTGTAGAATCTGGCAGATGTGGCCAACATACAGCTACACCTAATTTCACTGGCCAAATATCAAGGTATTTGTCAATATTTTATTGTGGGTAGGACAGGATATTATTATATGGGACTTCCAAGTCATACAAGTACTTGATTATATTCTTAGTCATGGGTCAGAAAAACTCAAGGTTTAAGCAAAAGGCAATGCCATAAATCATGCTGTAACATAGTTTAAAAGTTGTTTCATATATTGTAGAATATTTTGGTGATGCTCATCATAATTAGTCCCACAGGGTTATATATATTCACTGTATAGGAGTGATGCCATCAGATAGTTTGTGCCTGTAGAGATGTAGAGCTTTTTGTGCAGGAGTTTCCAAAAGGAGGAAATTGGCATAGTCCCAGAAAGCTCTAGGCTTGTGAATTATGACCTCAGAAGTGATGAGGATGAGGATGTATCAATTTTGGTCACTGAATGGAAGTGGAAGAGTGTCACTGTCTGTGCAGTGGGCTCAGGTAGATAATGGATGTAAGATGGTGACTTGACCAATGTTAGTGCTCTGATGCATTTAGACAATGGCATCTTTTTTGGCTCAAATCCTAAACAAATACATAGTGCATACAAGGTTTATGTAGATTATAGCATGGGCATCATTGTGTCAAATCATCAGAACCAAGTGGATCTGATGATGGTTGCAGTGGCAAAGCATGGCTCCAAGGCATTGTATTTTTTCTTTTTTAATCTTTTTGTGACTGGAATTGATTTGGTTAGCTGATGTTTGCTATTTCTGTCCAAGTCAAGGAGGATCCAGTTGGAATCCTAACATGCATAGATTCAAAACCTAAAGTTGACTCAGTGGTTCCTTTGTAGGTCTAAATCTAATAATGTCAATTAAGAACTGATAGCTTCTGTACTGGATCTACTTGAGATCCAATTTTTCCATGGTGCTGGTTTAGATTAGTATATCCTCTTTTATGAGCATGAAGGAAGCAGAATTTAGTTGTGATGTAACAGTTAATAAGATAGATGAGGAATAATGAAGGCTTGAAGAGATACAATTGACAACAGCTTAAAACCCTTCTTCCACCTCAGTTGATGGGAGAGGTTTGTGATAGATATCATATGTACATGTACACCTGAGTCTGGCAAGACTCTCCAGTCATCTCTACTTGTTATGATCTCATGACATAGCCAAGCTTTGTTCACCTTTCTCATCTACTGTTTCACTGATAGTTTTCCATTGCATCAGAGAGAATCTTGTTCTTCTGCAGCAGGATGACAGTCGCCATATCGATCCCTTCCTCTGCTTCAGCCTCTTTGGTGTCTCCATCTCAGGTTTGGTCAGAATCTCCCACATAACCTGCACATCTTGGTAGCCACACATTTGCACATCATCATAGAGCTTAAGAATCCCTTTCCCTGTGCAGGAGTAAGAACACAGTCACCATCTGTCCATTTGTAGGGATGCATGGTTTTTCCATGATGAATCTGCTGTGTTCATGCTTTACATAGCTTGAGAGAATTGGGAGAAAGAGTTCATAATCTCATTCACTCGTTGTGTCTTCTCTTTGCTTTGGTGGTAATTACAGAAGCAGAGAGAGAGAGGAGATGAGCTTATGGTTACCGTGCTTCCGAGTCTCCACGCGGGAGGAGACGGCGAGCCAAGCTCGCTTGACGGGGAAGACCACCTCCCTCCGCCACCAGGACACCACGGTCTTGGCCTTCATCCTCTGCCGCCGGTTCACGCAGTCCGACGCCCGCCTTCTTGCTCCCGCCAGTCCTTCCCCGGTGTACCGTTCCGACGAAGAGCACCACCCCCTCCTACGTCCGGTGACGCAAACGGCTGTCGGTGCACGTTTCTCGTGTCTGCATCCCTCTCTGTTCTGATTCTCCTCTTTATTCTCTCCTTTTTGCTGCTTGGCTTCCGCGGTTGATATTGTCACCCTCGGATCCATGAGAAGTTGCCTTACAAAGAGGGCCTGTTTGTTATATATTAAATTATTCGGGATTAAATCCCGACTTCCAAGGGGTGAAAATATCAAACCGACGACGTGAACGCATCCAACCATCTCCGCACCCACTCTTCCAACTCTGCTTCGACACGCGTCGGCCATATCCTCTCGTCCCGCGTGACGGACAGAAGCAGCCATAGGTAATGTTACACGTCATCATAGTATGCTGTGCGCTGCTCTGGATCGTGCAGCAAAGTGATAAAAAAAAAGTTGAACAGTTTCAGCGCCACCGCTGCGCAGGGGGACGCTGGTCATGGTGCTGATTAGCAAACGTGTCGACTTCCAATTGGATGATTCGTCAGAAGTGTAAAAGGCAAGTGGACGTCACGAGATACACTACCCTCCACACGTGCCTGTCGTATTCTGTCCAGAAATTAGATACACGCGTGGAAAACTTAGTCCTAGGTGGCGAGCTCCTATTGGACCACAACTGGAGGCATCGTGAACCATCACACCGCTATATATTGAGGCAGAAGCATCAGAAGAACCCTAATCTCCGGCCGCCGCTTCCCTCGCTGCGTCTCTCTCTCTCTCTCTCTCTCTCTCTCTCTCTCTCTCTCCGTCTCTAAGATCTCTCCGGTGAGGTTTTCGTGTTTCTCTCTCACTCTCTCTGTTGCTTTTTCGCGCACCAAATTTTAGACCTGCTTTATTTGAAGAAGGATTAGGCTCTTGACAAAGAGTCAAACAGCAGGCGCCTTGTGATCCATGGCGATATACCTGTCTGCCGCATGGAGCCGATATTAGATCGCCGGGCGAAGATGGCTTGGATTTCTTATTCCGTCAATCCAACGCCACAATACCCGGCCACATATCCACACCAAAAACTTAGATCCTCTTCTCCCCCTTTGTGTTCTTTACTCGTTCTTCGTGTAGCTTATAGTTCTTCTAATGCTAGTTTTATATTGCATGTTACTAATTTTGATCGATGGATGGATGGCATTTAATTCAGACAACGGGTGCTTTGTTCTCAGATAACAAGCCACCTTTTGCACGGTGCCTACAGAGAGATCAAACACCGTGAGGCTGCCACACGATTGTCGGGTGTGCTTACTCTTGTTAGCCCCCTGCAAATTTAAAGCTGCTACATTTCTCTATCTCAAATATCATCCTTGTTTCTCTTTAACTCCGGTTTTAGATTAATTTTCAGCATCATTGTTATTGTTGTTTCGATCTTCATCATCATCCTCATAGAGTTCAATCATCGTTTCTAAAAATCTTGTTATCAGGATTTCACAGTTAGGAAATGAATTTTGCAAACTACAACTGGTGGTCTTAATGGTCTTATTGATTAAAGAATACTAGTGTTCATTCGAACAGAGTTTTGGACACAACAAATTATGGAATATTGGTGAAGATGTTTAAAATTGCTGGCTTTGAGCATATTTATGAATAATTTGCGAGTATCATTCTAAGCTTTGAAGGAATTTTAAATCGGATGAGTCTGGTCAAGGCTAACACACATGATATTGGATATCTATTATTTCGATGAGGCATTATTCATTAGTTCTCTTTCGATCTTCATCTCAAATTTTTTTTAAGATAATTCAATTGTATCTCTTTTATTTATAAAGATATCTTAAAAGTATGATTTAATCTTTTTTCAATATTTTTGGCTCATGAACTTTACCTTTTTTTTAAGATGTTCAATTGTAAAATAAATTCAATATATATGTCTTTTACTATGTGACCCTCCTATTTGAATATTTGAAATATTCATCTTGCATATAAATATTTTTATGAGTTATGTGCTAAGGAGAAAACTAGGCACATAAAATGTCACAGGGAAATCAACAATCTCTTTAAAGGAGTCCAAATGTCTTGACCATCCATGCTAGTGGAGATCAACAATGCTTAGTTATTGCTACAGTATAGTCATTTTTTTGGATTTATAGTTTTGAGGAAGCAACAATTAAAGCAGCAGCAAAATGGCAGCAGACAAGGCTGGAGATTCTCATTCAGGAGGAATTTGATATTGTCATCCTGTCTCGATGAAACCTCCTCTTTGATACATTCTTAGTGTACTGAGAGACAAAAAGATTGTTTAATTTGGTATGTTAATTTTGTGATTAAAGGGGCTTATTTCTGAGGAAAAAAATGGCTTTTGTTATTCAGATTGCAAGTATATCCTCTTCAGTGTAACTTATTTTTGTATTGCCTGTTGTTAGAACAATTAAGCTAAGCTGATTAACTTGAATTCTGATTAGTTTAAAGAACTTGTGGAATCAGAACATTATTATTATTATGATCAGGTAAAATTTTAGTAGCATCATTAACAGAAATAGCAAGTGTAAAGCATCATTAACAAAATATTTCATTTTCATATTCGATCATCCTACTGTTTGACCCGTTTGAACATTCTTTGACGCGAGTTGACTCAGTCAATTGTCTCCCTCGTTCCCATCCTTCCCTTCCTCCGTCGGCCGCTGAGTTGATTGAGCAGCTCTGCCGCGGCCCCTACTGACGCTCCTCACCGTCATCGCCGCCTGCTCCTGTGAACTCGGTTCCGGCATCTGCAACGAGATGACGGACTCGAAGGCCCCCGCGAGTGCCAACACTTTGTTCCGCCGCGCCGCCAGCTTGGTGGCCTTCTCCTCTATCACAGCATTGTAAGCCGGCAGCGGCTCGTTCCTCCCGTTCGCCGGCCCCTTTGGCGCCACGCCCTCTTCCTCACCCTTTTCCTTCTCTTCTGCCACCGTCTTGTCTCCTCCCACCTCGCTCTCCGGCTGCAGTTCCATCTTTCCTTCCGTCTCGTGTGTGACCTCGTCGTCATCCGTCTTGGCTGCTTTTGGCTCTTCGCTCTCTACCTTGGCCTTGCTCTCGTGTGGCTGTTCTAACTCCACTTCTTTGCCCTTCCCCTGGTCTTGTGTTTGGGTTTCATCGTCGACATGTATCACCTTGTCGTCCTCAGATTTGGCCGCAGTGGTGGAGGTCGTGGCAGCGACGTTGGCCTTCCTGACCGGAACTGCTTTCCCGCTTGTTGGAGTCTTGAGTGCCTTCCCCAAGCTTGGTTTCGGAGAGATCGCAGCCATGGAAGATCTCCCATCAGTTGTTCTGGTTCTCTCTTTTAAGCTGATTGCCGCCGTCACCGGAGATTTCTCGGTTCCTGTCGTTCTCTTCTTTGAGCTGATTGCTGCTGTCATTGGAGACTTGTCAGCTCTGGTCCTTGCTCTCTCTTTGGAGCTGATCGATGCAGGAGTTCTTTCGGGCACAGAGGACAGCAAGCGAGCTCTGTTGATGGAGCTTCTAGGCTTGGCAGAGGAGGTAGCCATGGAAGAGGCCACAGGAGCTTGTTTCTGGCTCCTGGGATACCTGCAGCTGCCGACGTGGCAGGAGCTTATGGTGGGCTTCAGATAGTTCGCTATCATCTTCCCCGGCAGCTTTGAAACGTCCCCTTGGTGGGAGGTTCTGATGCCATTTCCTCCATCGTTGTCCCTCTCTTTCTGATGCACTCCTCTCTTGGCCATCGCCATGAGCTACTCGATACCTGCACGGAAACCACAGAAGGTGGAAGAATGGAACAGTTCAAGCTGATCTCGATCAATCAACATCAGACAACAAGTTTCAAGTTAGTGTTACCCGTGCCGGAAAGGGATCAAAGCATTGCTCTCAGGAGATCCTCCGAGAGAGAGACGAAGGCTTCTCTTGCTTGCGAGGAAACAGTGGGGAAATAATAGAGAGGGAAGAATTGGGTGGTTGGACCGAGTGGGAGTACGTGGGATAGTTATAGGTCGGTTAACACAGCTACCATGTTCTAATACTGGGGTTGACCAGGTCAAAATCCGGTGTCTGCTTGCTGGAACATGCCATGACAAGCCCAATTTTGGGAAAGAATTAACAGCCGACTTATATGTATATGATATGATTAATTAAAAATACAGGGTTAAAATCTCGACTTAGCACATATATATACAGATCCTATTTATTATAAGCTACGGTTAATCACTGCTAATTGTGGTCAAATGTATTAATATAAATTTCTTAAAATATCTTTCATGTTCTTCTAAGTAACAAAGGTCTAAAGGTTATATAATATAGTGAATATTCCCTACCGATCGATTATCTAAAAATAAATATTTTGGAAAGATTTATTAATTGGAAGAATATTAATGGGAACTTGTGAAGCCTGTTCGATGATGGGCCTAACAATCCGAAGCCCAAACTCAGTCCGGTTTAGTTATTGGACCTCTGTTTAAAACTACTGATAAGGGTAGGCCAACGTTGTGAAAATGTCTTTGGTAATATGGTATTCGTCACCGTATAGAAAATTATGGTTCGGGCACCTCTTTCGCATACCTCATTTTATAGAACTGAACCGTGGACATAAAACATCCTCGATATTAATTTTGTCATATATATATATATATATAGAAAGAGAAAGAGGAGGGATGGGGATCGAACGGCTGTCGATCTTCCCTGCAAACCCTAACGCCAAGATCGAATCCCCCACCGACCGTCTCGATAAAGCTCGCAACCGTCACGCTTTCGTCTCCTCGCTCCCCGAATCCATCGTGAGAGATCCCAAGGAAAGCCCTCTGATGCCAGTGGTGGTTTACCGGATGATTTCGGTCTAGGGTTTAGGGAGCGATTGACGTTTGGTTTGATCTGGGTTCTTGGCAGAGGAGGGAGATGGCGGCGGAGGGGGCGAAGGCGGTGGTCCCGGAGTCCGTGCTGAAGAAGAGGAAGAGGGAAGAGCAGTGGGCGCTGGCGAAGAAGCAGGAGCTCGACGCCAAGAAGAAAAAGGCGCGCGAGAACCGGAAGTTAATCTTCGGCAGAGCCCAGCAGTACGCCAAGGAGTACGAATCGCAGGTGGTTACCGCTAGTATGATTCTTAGTGTTAAAAATTCGATTTTTATCTCATTATTGTATCTGGCTCTAATGGTAGGAGAAGGAGTTGATCCGTTTGAAGAGAGAGGCCAGGTTGAAGGGCGGATTCTATGTCAGCCCAGAAGCCAAGCTTCTGTTCATCATCCGCATACGAGGGTACGCCTGCTTTCTCTACTCAGCTAAATGTATAGTCTATACGTAATGGATGGGTTTGCTTTGATATTTTGGATGACTATTGCGTCTTATATTCCTTCTTTGCTATTGATTGTGGTAGTATAAATGCCATGCACCCGAAAACCCGAAAGATCTTGCAGCTCCTACGTCTGCGTCAGGTACAGATGTTAAAATTCATCATCACATGTGTAAATTATTGTAGTGTTTCTTTGTGTTTTATCAAAGAAACACAAATTATTGTAGTGTAAATTACATGATGTTAAAATTCATCATTACATGTCTCCTCGCAAACTGCTGTAGATATTCAATGGCGTGTTTCTGAAGGTGAACAAGGCTACGATGAACATGTTGCAGCGTGTCGAGCCATACGTGACATATGGGTACCCAGTGATGTCATTTTTAGACTATTATTGCGAGTCTTTGCTAAGGCTGGTTGAGAGTCTGGTGTGGTTGTTATGCTAATTCTGAATTTGATGGCTTAGGTATCCTAATCTCAAGAGTGTTAGGGAGTTAATTTACAAGCGAGGGTATGGGAAGTTGAACAAGCAGAGAATTCCTTTGACCGACAACTCGATCATCGAGCAGGTATGTATTAGGATGCAGGGTCGGTGGGTGTTTCATGTTCTTCCAACCTTTTATTCTTAAGTTTACATGGGGTTGTTCTTTGGTTGTAGGGCTTGGGGAAACATGGTATCATCTGCATTGAAGATCTTGTTCGTGAGGTTATGACCGTTGGACCACACTTTAAGGAGGCAAATAACTTTTTGTGGCCTTTCAAGTTGAAGGCACCATTGGGTGGCCTGAAGAAAAAGAGGAATCACTATGTCGAGGGAGGTGATGCTGGAAACCGTGAGGATTACATCAATGAGCTTATCAGAAGGATGAATTAGTTATCTGAGGTTCACTTTATCTCTTTTATTATTATGAGAGGAAAAAATCAGTTGAACTTAGATTTTTATTTTAGTTGGAATCAAGAGAATTAAAATTGTGCAATTTTGTTGTTTCAAGTCTAGTTTTGGTGTGTTTAGTTCTCCTTGATGATGGTTGGATTCATATTTGCAGTAATGTTTTCTAGTATTTTCATTTCTTCAAATCAGATGTCTATGCTTCTGTGTGGTGAATTCTGATGTTTGTCTTTCTCAAATGCTCACAAGTTTGTGGTTTCATTGTATTATTGCATCGATAACAACGTTGAGCGAACATCTTACAATGTATTCATATTGTTGCACATAGAATATCTTGTTTTCTATTTTATTTTTTTTTATGATCCTTCAACTCTGACATTTTCAGACGTGAGCACATTTTATATATCCATGCTTATTTAGTCACACGGTAAACTTTCTCTACAATGGGACTATGATTAGTGATGAATGATGATATACAACTTGTGAACGATGGATAGCTTGCACTTGTGGACATTGCTACAATTAAATTGATGTGAATTTGTTCCTAAGACCATAGATAGTTTGCGTGCGGCTCTTTGTGGTCTAACGCAATCTTTCACTCCAGGCTTCACTCCAAGCTTAGGATCGACATTAACAATGTAAAATTTCACGTAGCTGAGTCTAAATAGTGTTTGAGTTGTCGTTGAATTTTTATCGGCTATTGATATTGGAATGCAGACCTCCCTGTACCTGTGGGCTGCCTCAAGCAATTGTGGACTGTTGTATAAATATGGTTAATTTCAGGTCCGATTCAGGACAGGATGATTGCAGGACAAGTTAATACAGATCCTGATACCCTCTACCTTGTTTCAGTCAGCCCAAAATCCTTCAGCTGGCTCATGGATCAGGTGGGACTTGTTGCTTTATCCATGACTAGCTAGCTAGCATCTGTGAGTGCTGTTTCTGATCGGTGCTGGTGGTATATCTTCTGCCCTGCTTGATGTGGTTTTTAGTTTATATCTGATTGGCGCTCTGTTGCTTCTGAAACGTAATGGATTGTGTGTTTGTGTTAGTTTGACTCATCTTCTTATATTATACATATCATGCAACAAAAATCGCCAGTGTAGCGATATTTGATGCTAAATGATCCATCAAAAACATTATGCTTGCTTGCTCGGGTTGCATCGGAGTGACTTATGATGCTATGATGCACATTTATCAGGAAGATAAATCAGAAAGACATTACAGTTTTAAAATACTAGGTGGTATATCAGACTTGGTGCATTGTAAATGATTTTGATGATATAAACTAAATTTTGATTATTGATGGCAAAGTCCTAACATCAAATATTTCCTCTTCATCGTTTTAACTTAAAATAAAAAAACTATTGTTCTTGTAAATTATCACAAATACTATCATGCAAATTATTCATCATCATTCGAAGCTCAACATGTAGTTGTTACAGGATGGTTGAAGTCGAACACCACATCAACATCTCTACCCTCGAAAACCATCTTTTTATGCTAGATAGGTTTAGTCGAGACACCACATCAGGAACTTACTGCATCTCAAGCATCACCAAACCTTGATCAACTGCCATGAAGACGGCCACATCGGGAACTTACTGCATCTCAAGCAACACCAAACCTTGATCAACTGCGATGAAGACAGCCACTGACATTTGGGCCACAATGGAAGCTTAAACAGCCAAAACGAACGCCAGTTATTCTTCTGCACAAAGAATCGTTCATACACATTCAACTGGAACAAAGATGCAGTTGTTTGAAAAGAAACCCTAGATGCCAGAACGACTACGTTCTAAATTCTAAAAATATAGTACATGCGCATCAGATAAACAGCATCACAAGTTCTCGGAAAAGCCATGCGGGAGCGAGTCTCCCTGTTAGATCACTCGATCTCTTGCACTCCGTGCTTATTCCAAAAGCACAGCACTTCTCATGATGTATCATGGCCATTAACACCCACTGCAATCGGTTGCGATCCGACTGCTTCTGCAGAGTTGTCCTGGAGAAAATGGAATAGTGTGTGTGTAAGTCAATGGGGGAATCGAAGTTAATTCTAATGTAAATGTAAATTCCATGATTCCACAAAAGAACTGCCAAGGACAAACTTACCCCTTCTTTTGGTTCTGACAAGGCATTCGGAGTAGTCGGAGCTGGATTTTTCGAAAGATCCCTCATTGTTCCCTGCAGATCCGCAACATGAATCAACATTAATAAAAAAGAGAGTTCGAGTTTATTTCACATGTATAAATAAGCAGAAAAACAATATGAATTTGAAAATTTTTTCTCATCTATTTAACTTTTTTTTCAATGTCTGTAGAAAATGGCCAAACAAACCATCATGTTACCTTTATTGGAAAGAAATAAGGCTTATTAGTCATCCTAATATCTTGCAAAGGTATACTGAACTGTTATGTAATTACATACATGACAAAACCAGCAAAATAAGGAATGTCATATAAAAAGAGGATGGTGTACTTGATATTTTATCATTCGGAACTCAATATGTATTGAACATGCATATTAGACAGAAAATAAGAATTGACTAGGTTGGGATCAATCTTTTCAAAAGTTCAGCACAGTGATCTAAATTAAGGAATAGGTCAGAATGAATTAGATTTGAAATTAAAAAGAATATAAAATAATCATGAAATCATCTAAATCACTTTTCCAGCTAAGGACCCCCCTGCAATATTCTTGAGAAACAAACAGCACTAGTTCGTACTATTAAGACAATTAAAGTATCTACCTTGTTTGCCCACACAAGTCCACATGCATTACATAAGGTTCTTGGTCCATCAGGCCCACGCCGCATCATCGGTGTAGACTTTGCACTGATGCCACAGTGATGGCACCTGTGCAAATTCAAAAGACATCTACATCAGGTCTTGAAGCTTCAGAAATTTTCCAATATTGCATGCATCATATATTGTATATAAATGGACTAATTGAGAAACACTGACAATTCATGATGACTGCTGATTACCATTTTCTCTGATGCTAATCATCAAATAGATATTACATAGGCACCAAATTAAAGATATTCAACTGATAATTTGACATAATTAACATTTAATGTACAGAAATACACCTAGCCTGTTGCCTGAACCAAACATATCAAGCTGATGTTTGTATTAGCAACGAGTAATTGCTGACTGGAGTTCTCAAAAAGTGATTTGTATTAGCATCTGGGTTATGGTGTTAAGTAATTTTCTTCACTTTCAAATTCGACCAACATTTGGACATTTTGACTCTAAAATTGGATTCAAAGTACTAAAAACAATTATCTAATTAGAAAAATTTCCAGCATATTCTTCTCTCTCTATAACAACTTGAGTTTTTCTTTTAAATAAACTAATTCCACAACTAGCTACCTCCTATATTGTCTCAACTACCAAAATTTCAAACTTGTGAAAAATTCAAGAAAATTGAAATCACTTCAAATAACAAAACAAAATCAATTTGAACTACGTGTATTTAACTAAATGATGTTATAGTGAAACTGCTAGTCGAGTCCAAAACTTACGCAGATGCTCCCGGGGTCTTGTTCTCTGGTGAACCCCAATTTTGGTTTGCATCAGAAGTGGTAGCACCACCAGTGGAATCTTCAGCTTTCGATTTGGATGATGTAAATTGACCCCTGTTTCTTTGCATCCTGTAAGAAGTTCAAAGAGAAATTAAAAATCATGGCAAAACTAACATCAAGGAACAGAGAGAAAGATACAATTGTCTATAATTGTAATAAACCACAATCTTGGCAAAACTAATAAGTCACAACAATTGGTACACATCAGTGGTCTATGATTGCAACCTACACTACTAGGCAAATAGCTTGACATGCAACACTTGTATATGTCACATTCTTACAGTTATATGCAGCAATTACATACATATAACAATGGTCATGCACCCAGTATGTTTCCCCTTACCTATTGCAGGAAGCCAAAGAGCACGTGGCAGCAAAACCTGACTATCATTCAACCTGGTACTTTTAAACGATATTTGTCTTACACCAAAATAAAAACTACTGTATCCAAAATAATTCATCAAGAATCACTGTGTATATCAACCATTCTCAGATCCTTTAGGCTTTATCACCAGGAGTCTCATGCGCTTCCACCCTTTTTTTTCTCTGAAGTTTAAAATAATTGAATAAATAAATTACCATATCTGACTTTGTTGTCACTTCTGTTTACTTTTTCCAACTGAAAACGGCTAATTTAGATACAATACTTTATATTCCGGTGTAAGGCAATTAATGTCTAAAAGTTCTAGGTTGAATGACACAAGCAGGTTTGTTCCTTCACCATGCCCAAAGGCTTCAGGCAATAGGCAGGGGGGCATACTAGAGGGTACCTTTAAGTTTCTGAGCTACCTACTTCAAAATTCTTTTTCTATTTTAATAATATGGTTGAAGACATAGTCTATTTTGTTTTAAGACATAGACCAACACAATAACATTGGTGCATTTGACTTAACTAGATTAACATCAACAAACCTATATATTTCACTTTACTAAAAGTACAGGACAAGTTTGGTACTGTTAAAGTGTTTTTTTTTTCCATTTATGAGAATAAAAAAACAATATTTATATTTTGCCTGTCATTTTGTTTAATTTAAAAAAAGTTTTTTCTTATGATCATCACTAGATAGTTAGTTACTTTTACAATAACAATCAAAAGATATGTTTCTATCAAAAACAAAGTCAAATCTTTTAGTATTATTAACAGAAAAGTGAAAAAACATATCAACTCTTCTAAATACTATAAAAACAACGTCACCTCTGTTATTATTATTATTATCAGAAATTAAAAGCATAACCACTCTCATTATCATTTTTATATTGGGTAGTGAGTAACATAATACACTAGTATAAGAGGGATTTTTATGGTATCCTGTTGATAATTCAAACAAAAAATTCCCAAACAACCATCATCTCTCTCGGACAGGACATCACAAACTAATGGAATCCAATTATCATCCTTTATATCCAAGACATAAACAGGGACTTAGATAAAACTTCCTGATTTTTCATCAGCTCCATTAACTACTTCCCTGATCAGGAAGGTTAGATGGAACTGTTCTTTACTTCATTAGGTATCAAATTAAAAGCAAAACCATCCACACTAAGTACATAATCAGCAAACCTTTGCAAAATCTACTTTCATTTTAGTCATGGTTGATATTTCTGCAAAGGAAATTTTCAACAAAGAGTACCAGTGAACTTGCCTCAGGCTATTAAGAAGCACTTGTAAAACAAAAGAAGTAATGATTTAAGATAATGCAACCTCCTACCTCAGTGCGACCTCCTTCCGAACAGTGTACCGTATTTTCTTTTCAAAATTTCTATCTTTCCGCTTCTCCCGAAAGCGCATCAAGGATGCAACTCTATGGGGAATATTCACACGCTGTCATGTCACAAAGCAACTCGACTATTAGACACTAAAAATGCCGGCGTCATGAACTAATTGACATACTGGGAGTCGTAAAAGATACCCTGTTTTGTACAGAAGTTGACGGAAAAGGATTCAGGCCAGTATGCATCTCACGGCCTCCAAGCAACAAGAGCACGGCTTGAACCTACGAAGTTAAACCGACAAGAAACAAAGAGAAACACGAATTTAATCAGCAAGATTCTATCTTTGAGACTGAAGGTAGTCAATAACATACGAGGTAGAAAAAACGTCACCTTTTCTGGGGAGACGGAATCGAAAACATAAACATCGCCTTGGAACGACAGCGTGAGCTGATTACCGCCCACTTGCGGCGAGATCAGCGTTTGGGCATCACCCAGATGGCTCGGATCAGACGGCCCTTCCGTCTCCATCCCCTCGTGATCCATGGCCCCAACCCCGTCCTCCTCCATACCGTGGCCGACGCTGCCACTGCTGTGATCCGCATCGTGGTACTGCTGCAAGGCCTGCGCGTCGGCGGCGGCGATCAACTCTCCGTTACGGCCACTGGCACCATCGATGTGGGCCGTGAGGGCCGCGGACGGCAGGGCCTGGTGGTCGGCCACCGTCATATGGATGTGGTGGCCCGGGTGCTCGCTCATCCCTGGATCTCTCTCGCGGGCTCGAATCCTCCCCAGCCTTCCAAATTTTGGTGAAAGAGATCAAGAAGACAACCAAAGGACGAGATTTACTGACAACAAAACCACGGATCCCTCAGTAGATTTGGGATCGATCGACGAGTTGGAGCATCGGGCCAGCAACCCACTACCTCCGGAAATGCCAACCATTCAAAAGCTTTCAGAAGGATAAAGGAAGAATCGATCGAAGAAGAACCCTAACTTGCTTCAACCAATCTGAGACCGAGGAAGCCCTAGAACGAGAGGGAGACGACAAAGTTATGTGCGCATACTAACATAGAATCATATGCGGACGGAAGATCCGACGACTCCAGTCCTTCAATAAATCACACTCGTCCGTTAAGCTGAGGCATCTTGATTCCACCATCGCACAGAATTTGTATGCGGACAATAAATCCGTCCGTTCATCTCTAAAAATATCAGTTTCAGATCATTATGGACGGTCAATAGCACCCGCGTAGAGATTTATTTGTACCAGCTTGCATACGTCAGTCCGCACGCTAAGGAAATCAACGCCGCTCGTACCATACTCCTAGCGTACGTGGCGAGCCCCACGGCGGAGATTCCTGTGCGGCGCGAGTTACGTGGACGGAGGGGATGCTTTCGAGGTTACAACCAACGGTAGATCGAAGCTTTTTATGAGGCTATTTATGCGGAATTGCGACGTCCGTAATACGTCAGTGCCAGCGAGTTGGTCTAGTCTGAGACAGCGGCCACGTCATGCATTAAGATTACCCCAGTAAACTTAAGTCGTTGGATTGTTGATCGACGAGGATCCGGTAATTCAATAAATATTTTAGCGGTATTTCTGTCAAAACGGGGGATCAGATCTGGTGTTTGGATCCGATCCAAAGGATTGTTGGTTATCGTTTCCCTCTTGCCCTTTGGCTTCTTTTCTCCGAATCAGTCGTCGGTAAGTCTCCTATTGGCAAAGAGTGCTGGTCCCACTGACGAGGGCCACAGTCGGCTCCAACGGTAAGGAAGGTGGGTCTGCGGGTGTTCACCATATTTGCCCTTTGACGGCCGCCCACGCTGCGTGCAGTCCAACGCTGCTCCCGCGATTTCTTCTGGGGAAGGACGAGAAGGGTTAGGGTTAGGTCTGCGATGGTGGAGGGAGAAAGGTCGGCGGTAACCGACGAGGCGTCAGCGGCAGAGGGGAGGGTGGAGGTGGGGCGGCCCGCGGTGTTGCTCGTGTGCGGGAGCCTGGTGTACTACCACTGCGCGTTCCGCGGTTCGAGTCTTCTCTCCCTCGTCTCCGACGTCCTCATCGTTCTCCTCTGCTCCCTCGCCATCCTCGGCATGCTGTTACGCCAGATGAACATCTCGTAATGCGCCGTCCCCCTCCATCTTTATATCATTTAGTAATTTATTGTCAGTTTATGATCGAAGTTGATTCCATCGATGAAGATTTAGTTTCTCCAAATGATTTGTTCGTAAAGTTACTAAAAATTAGTTTTTGCGATATACACAGTTAAATTTGAGATTTTATTGGAAACAATTGCAAATAGGAGTTATTGCATATTTGTGCTGATAAGTAATGATTATGTTAGAGCTTCTTGTTTAGCATCTTCCACTAATTTTTTCAATGAAGAATGATTGGTGGAGCAACTCATAACTGTCTAAATCATTTTCCAAGTCAGGGAGGAGTTTCCTTGTAATCTTAAATTAGAGTTCTGCTATGTTCAAAAGGTGGAGAATGGAAGAAAATTTAATCCTCAGTTGTGTTTTTTATTGGTAGTGTGACATTGGCATGGATGCCAATGTATTGTTCCTTGGCGTTGAAAACCCTTGCAGTTGATACACTTGTGATTTTAAAAGGGACATTTCGAGGTTTCTTAATACTTCTCAAATATGTTTATTGAAAAGAATAATGGCTCTAAATGTCACACCGATACTTTCTTGCTTGAGTTTTGTCTTCTGATACTGAATGGTTATATCTTATTTCTGAACTTTATGATAAGAGGTTTTTCTTTGCTAATGCATCCATATCTTTCATGAATCTTCTTAGGGTACCTGTGGATCCTCTTGAATGGCAGATATCACAGGACATGGCCAACACCATTGTTGCTTGCTTGGCCAATACAGTTGGAGCAGCAGAGTCTGTGTTAAGGGTTGCTGCAACAGGGCATGACAAGAGGCTGTTCCTTAAGGTAATTAATTATCTCACAACTGCATGATATTGTGTTGTGGCAACTACTTGTGATTTCTTTATTTTATCATCATGCTAATTTGATGGACACTACTATTTTGTTATTGAAATTCTTTGACCAGTTTTTTCCTCTAAAATATTAGCACATTTTTTTCTGGTCAGGATTTAAAGATAGGCTGCCTTTCATTCCTCTTAAATGAAGATTATGTCATTGTTTGAAGATGTTAAATATGTTTTCCTTACTTCTCCTTCAGCATGTAATTTTGAAGGTAGATTTCCATACCGTATATGCATGACTAAAGCAGGATGTTACTTTTTAGTTTAGTTATTGCTATTAATAGGAGTGTAGCGAAAAAATAGATAATCTTAAAAATAAAATTTACTAAACAAAATAATAAGGTTTCTCTTATACATAGTGATTTTGACACCTATACATAATTATAACATCTACCCAAAAGGATAACACACACATATAATATGTCCAAAATTTATACACATAAAATTATCGATAGGTCATAGTCTATATGTGCACTGGCATGGGTTCGCACATTCTCACCTTCCTGTCCAATCGCTTGGATGAAGTACTAGTATCTTTATCTGCAAAATAAAAACTATAGTGAGTAATCACTCAGTGATTATATGTTTTTACACCTTTATTTAGGTGAGCATGTATTATATCATGTATACAACATTTTAAAATCATAGGCATAAGATATTTAATAGTAAATACATCATCCTATGGTTTTTTTAGCAAGCATAACCATACAACATAGTATATGCACAATAAAGAGATAAAATTTTACGTCGAAATAACTCAAAATGCTTATATGCACATGTAAGAATCATAACACATTCATGGACTCCTATACCCCATATCATAATCTATACGTGCACTCTCAGACTATGCATCATCATAATATATACGTGCAATCTCACACCATTTGTCATCGTAATATATACGTGCACTCTCACTCCATACGTCATAATACATACGTGTACTCTCACACTGCATGCCATAGCATATATATGCATCACACATTGTAACACATCCTTGTATTTTTACATTGCACATTATAGAAAATACGTGCATTCTTACACCACACATCATCATATATATACATTCATACAATACATTTTCATCTTAATTCATATATTTCTATACTTATATAATATGTACATTAACATTGAGCTCATGCCTAGCTCATGACAATTATATTATTCGAAATATGCTTTCCAAAATACATTATGAATATAATAATTTATACGATCATTATTTTACAGTGAATTAAATTTATACTTATTTGATTTAACCCCAAAATGAAGATGACAGTGAAAGACCATATTCCTTAATGACTGAGTGTGCTAAGAAGCGGTACACCTATCAAATTAGGAGCATTGGGTCATGAGATACCTTAATTAAGAACCCTACATCTTGAATTGTTGATTTATAATAATCCATAGCGATAATTCATAGAAAAATTTGATAAAATCCCTTCTTAAATATACTATACTCAACTTGAAGATTTATTTAAATTTCACCATTAATTTTTCAACAATTCACTCTATAATCAATTGAACCAGTTAATATCAATTAAATCATTGCATAATTCTATGAAGTAATTTTACTTCACTATTCTAACTAACCAAGTGATCTTCAATTTTCATAAAATTTTACAGAAAACTTGAAGACATATAAAACTAAATACACATCAAATTTCAGCTTAAAACATAATTATTTGGAGGCTAAACTATTCTTCCAATTCAACTATCTATATTTATTTTGTTCTGCTAAAATTGGGTTGGGACTATTTGAACTTATAAACCTCATATCTTGGTGCACAGAGATGGTATTCATTAAATTCCAAACCCACAGAACCTTAAGGGAATCTTTTAAAACATATCAAAAGAACAATGTCTAATCATATCCCTAAGGGGGTTCATTTAGCTCAAAAAGAACCCCTTCTCAATAAACAAGAGATTTTGAATGTCTCAGATTGAGACACTCGTAAGTCTATGCACTAATCTTCGATTAAAGTTATACCAGAGACCTTAGAACCATAAGAGATTTATACAAAACATATTCAAAAATCAAAGATTAATTCGAAGCCTAGGTTACTCAAAAGCAACTGAAAATATCAGTTTATAATTTGTAAAATTAAAATCCTAGGTATAGCAAGGGAAGAATTGAGTTTCTTTTACCTTGGTCTTCCGTAGAGTTGGAGTTTCTTGGCCTCCATTAAAATATAGTGAAAGCTGAGAGAATGGCTAAAGAAAGAGAGAAATGATCATGGGTTATCAGGTGGGTAAGAAGGATGAGGCGAAAATAGGGTAAAGGTGTTTAAGAGGCTACCTTGAGGTCTAGGGTTCAATCTTATTAAATCTCATTTCAAGTTTTTTTTTTCTTTTCTTTTCTTCTTTTGCTAATATAATTTTAATATTGCAGCAATTTCAATTGAGTTTTATTTGGTTTGACGAGAATGACATGTTTCGATATAAATTCATCCTTCAATCACACTTATGGATCTCAACATTTTTAGTGTCACACACTTTTAATTTTCATCTTCATTTAATTTTTCATTAGTCCATCCATGCCTAAGTAACCTATTATTCTCTACATATATGATGTTTAAAACTCAAACTTTTTATTTTAATCATGGTCAAACTCATCCAAGCCTTAAGATTCACTTAAGGTCGATTATAATTCAATAACCACTTCTAATCACTATATACATGTTTATTATCATAACTTAACCTCATACTTAAGTCCACTAGCATACATAGGCTTGTTGTGCCAAACGACCATGCCTTTTTGCTACAAAATATTCTTAAAGTAGACATTTATGCTTATACATGCTTAACCAACATTTTGTAGAATACTGTGAATAATATTTTTGGAAAGTATGTACTTCAATCTTAAAAGTTGAAAACATGAGCATGTTATTTATCATATTTATAAAACATAAACATCACAAATCATATCACTAAGTGATGATAATATATACATATTATTTGTGCTTCTATTAGCATGCTAGTTATAATTTAGTATGTGTAAGACTCGGGCACTACAGTTTTTTTATTTCAATTGGTCTCCAATATGTAAAATATTCTACTATTTTTCGCCTCTTAATATCACCCAGCCTTCTCTAGTTTGTACCATTTCAGTTTTGGGCATCTAAAAACTATTTCTGTGCAGCAAATGGTATGAGTATCATATCCGTGATTGACTTGCTGAAAGGTTATTATACTGGGCTGTCTCAGTGATGATTTGGAGTCATGAATTAACTCCGACTTTGTATGTTCTTAAGCCAGACAATGAAAGTTCTACTCATCAAACCAATTACTGAAATTTTAACTAAAGACTCTTAATCCAATTGCATTTTTCTCTTGGATTTTTTATTCTAATGGAATGCAATACTGGCCATCCAATATGATCTGAGTTAACCTACCATGAGATAATCACTATGACCTTTTTTTTCAAGCCAATTTCTTCTTCTCCTCTCCGAAAGCCTTTGGTTGAATGAGGTAGAAGGATGGCTGCATGGGACTTCATCATACAGAGGTTTTCTTTAAATGGATCTGGTTCCCTTCCCACCGATTGTATTCCTTTTTGTTGGTCCCTCCTTTGGAACCTTTACAGGATGCTAGATCATAAAGAAACCTCCTTTTGATTATTGATATATTATTTTCACTTTCTTTTTCCTTGATTAAATTATGTGAAACCTAAAAATTGAACTTAGTATGCTAGCTTTACACCTTTGAGCAGCTGCATGTCTTGATTGCACAATCTTGTTTTCAATTTGGAAATATTAAGATTCTTTATACCTTCCGAGCACTGACTTGGTAGCCCCTCACTTTGCACTTAAGATTTTGATTTTTAGCAGAAACTGATCCAAACCGTTAGCACGCAGAAGGAAGATAGTTTTCGTGTGTCTTGGGTGCCTGGTACACCTCTGCAGCAAAAGGCGCCAGAATATGATTATTCATCTTACTTGCATTTCAATTTTTTAGTTTTTGAACTTCTACTGAGCTCTCATCCGAATGAAATTAAGGCAGAACAAATGCAACCAACTTTTCTGCATTACCTTGCAGTCTCTTTATTTTGCAGGTGGTTCTCACTCTGTACCTCTTGTCAACTTTGGGACGAGCAGCTTCAGGTGTTACAATTGCTTATGCTGGTAAAGTTCGAACGGTGTTGCTCTTTACTCTTCAATTTTGTTAACTTACCATCTTAACTTCACGCGAGGGTTATGGTTTCTACATGAAATTCAAATTAGCCCTCATAATGACATTGCGAATCATCTATGAGTTGTAACTTTGCTTTCATTATCTTCGACTATGGTAAGCTGATAACAGTACAGATGAACTAATCATTTATCCTTGTGCAACAGGATTGTGCTTGTTATGTCTCTACTTCTTTGCGCAAAGTTTGGAGCTCATATCCAGGTGCACTTCTCAGTTCTCCAAGAGAAGAGACTCTGCGGCCGGAGATCAAGATGTCATGTAACATTAACATTTACACATTTACCTTCAAGACTCTTTCTTCAAAGGTTGATTCCAATTTCTATGGACTGCTTCCAAAAACTCTGGTTAATTCCATTTGGTTCACTGCAATGTGACTGTGTATACACATTTACATTCTGAAAGATCACTCCAGAAAAAAAATACTATCTCTTATTTTTCTCATGTATTCCACCTTACATCTCTTAATTGAGGCTAGCTATGGTCATGAGTCATTTCTAGTGACTGGGTTTTCTCAGCTCAAAGTTTGATTTTCTCCATCAAGTGAATCTGATAACATCAACTCTTGCATCATTTTAGTGGATAGGTGTAGTGTGCTCAATGTCATACTATAAGAATCTAATATTGCTTGAATGGAAGGAGTAAATTAATTAGAAAATAAATATCAACTACAGCATTTGAGCAGATCATGTGGTTCCACACATCCAATTGATCAATCAAGTCAAGAAAGGAAGATAACTTTTTCTTTCTTATGATTACTTCCACATCATTAATGATCAGGCAATTTAAAGGATAAGTGGATGAACAATTTCAGTCAAGAAACAAAATATTTTTTCTTGTGGTTCCACACATCCAATTGATCAATCAAGTCAAGAAAGGAAGATAACTTTTTCTTTCTTATGACTACTTCCACATCATTAATGATCAGGCACTTTAAAGGAAAAGTGGATGAACAATTTCAGTCAAGAAATAAAACATGTTTTCTTGTGGTTCCACACATCCAATTGATCAATCAAGTCAAGTGGATGAACAATTTCAGTCAAGAAATAAAACATACAAGGAACAAATTATTGGGACTATCAACACATACAAGGATCAAGAATGTCATCACTCCTAAATAAAAGCAAAATATTACACTTACCTTGCTCCACTGCCTCTTCTTTTCATATTCTTCTGCATTTCCTTCTTCAGAATCATAGAAAAAATATGCATAAGAATCATAGAGAAACAGTCACTAACTTTCACAACAAAGCATCCATTTAATTGGTTAGCATAAAAGAGAAACTATCAGTTTGACATGCTAATGCACTGTCTTCCGAAAACAAACCGGTAAAAGAGAAAGATATTTTTCACATTGGAACAATGGAGTCAAGCAATAAACTTATACACACAGCACTTTGTTCCAGTTGTTGGTTTAAACATAGCAGTCCCTGAGGAACAAGTGGACGAAAAACAAAAGAAGTAACAGTTTAAATGTGGTGAGATATGTGTCGTGTCATAGTGGTTTTGCAATACCCTACACTGTATGGAACATTCAATATGACATATACAGCTCAAATGAATACTTGTACATAACATGAACCAACTTAAAGTAGGCTGGATAGAATGTGTATTGATGGCATCGTTCGTGCAGGGAATAAACACAAAGCAATTCCTCAGACACTTTAGTACAAGCCTTGACTATTCCTGGTGATGGATAGGCATCATTGAAGGACATCATGCAGCATAGACAACAGATCAAGTGGGTAACTTCAGGCTGGAATTAGAGATCTTGCACGTATTATTTTGTATATGCTATGGAAAACAACCCACTTCTGACTCTTAATGATGGTGCAGAACTTGTGATCTGCTGTCAGAAAAGGTTAACTACCAAGAAGAAATATCTAGAACGATTTTGGGACACTTGAAAAATGTATCTATTGAGCAGAAATCAAATGCTTCCTGTGTCTCCCTTTAAGATTTCAATCCAGCATATCGTGTGTAAGATCTGGTAGGAGCACCTTCCGAAGGCAACCTGCACTCACAATTCAACCAACATGCAGAAGCATTTTGTTTAACTTTTTGAAGATTAACACAATCAAGGAACTCAGTAAATGACATAATTTAAGCAAAGTCTTCTCCAGGAAACATGTAACATCCCTGATTAGTCCCACATTGGAAGTAGGCAAGATTAAGATTGGCTTATAAGGGTCTGATGAGTGTACTACTATCAACTTCAGTTTAAGCATTTTGATCAGTGGTTTAGACCAAATGAAGTTAATAGGCCAGTTAGCCTATCAAACCTGGGCCATGACATTTGGTATCAGAGCCGACCTAGTATTTGGGCATGGTGAGGGGCTCGAGTAGGAAAGGGCTACCCGTGGATGGAGTCAGTGGACTCGTCATGGCGTAGAGTCACCACTGGGCTACGTCTCATATGCACTATGCTTGGGTCTGATGAGTGTACTACTATCAACTTCAGTTTAAGCATTTTGGTCAGTGGTTTAGACCAAATGAAGTTAATAGGCCAGTTAGCCTATTAGACCTGGGCCATGACAAAACACATAAAAAATTCATAGGTATTAAAGCAGGGACTAAGGAATCACTCCTTATGGTCACTATAAAAAGCAAGTCTCCATAAAACACAACAAAGTGTTCTTCTTTTTTAACTTCTAATAATTCTATCTTTACTACTAGACATCCTAGCAAGACTAAAACTTAGTGTCATGTAAATTACAGATTTTGGTTTTTCAAGTAAATTCTGCATCTACTTTTTGCCTCCGCTAAATCAGACATTTGATAGGCATCAAGAAATTATTCAAGTTTGTACTAATGCAATGTTGCACTTCACAACTAGACATATGTCAGCGGACAAAACTGAAATGCTTGGCCCATTTGAAAAATGAAGCTATTGACTAGAAATCGATCAAATCTAAGATACTAAAACAAAGAATCCATATAATTTTTGTTGACAATTTTAGGCATGATGTATTTACTTACTGGTAAAAATATGTACTGCCAATATGAAAGTACTTCTGTTTTTGGTACTCTGAAATTAGTAGAATCCCTTGGAAAGAAAATTGATAGAAATATGGTCACAGATTTTGCAATTGGAACATCAGAGGGAGGCAAAAGTTGGTGGTCATCGTTATTGTAAAGACTTTCAAGGCCAAGTGTCTTGCAGGGGCCTAAGGACAGTCATGGAGCTGTAGAGAGTAGAAAATTCATTTTAGAAGACAATCCAAATAGTAATGACCAAACATGTTTTTCACGTAGGTTTTAGGTATATCTTTTCAAGAATAAAAGGTAGAAATAATGCCAAACACATGATATTTCCACATTTTCTCGTTCTTCTTCAGTTTAAGCAGCAGTTTTTGCTAAACAAATCATATATGATCTTACCCAACTAAAAAGTGAGAACAAGATGGCTGCCACTAATGCCGCTTCATTTCTCGGAAAATATTAGACACATTTGGGGACAGCCTCGGAAGGAACCTGAATAGCTGCACAGTGGAGAAGACAGTCAGTATGGAGAGTAAATATTGATCCTTAAAGGTCAAATTGAGACCAAAGAAATAAAAACTGCTCTATTTAAAATAAATTAAATAATATTATGTCCCAGAGTCTGGAACAGTGAGTTATTGAAGTGAAACACTTCTTATGCATACTGGGAATTACAATGGTACTCCATATGATGGCATCATAAGTGACAAAGTCTCAGCATTCCTAGTATTAATTACTAATAGACATGCACTCATTCTTGTCAACATTCATATGACACAAAAATTCCAGAAAATTATCCAGTTACTGACAGAATATTTACCAGAAGTACACATTTCAATAGGTGTCTGGTTAGTACATATATTTGCATGTATCAATGCAGTGATAGCATGTATTTTATTCTGTTGAAAGAGAGTCTGCAAAAGCTACTTATAGGACCTACCCAAAGCTTCACACAGGCATCAATCACAACTGGAACTGAGCAAATGAAAATGGTTATT
This sequence comes from Musa itinerans, assembly GCA_001649415.1. NCBI lineage: Eukaryota > Viridiplantae > Streptophyta > Magnoliopsida > Zingiberales > Musaceae > Musa > Musa itinerans. Next base: position 37,671 of record LVTN01001150.1, read on the forward strand.
GCAGCTTTATCAATTTCAAGCCCATAATGCTCAAGAATAATCTCTATCAAAGCCTGCCAACCAGACTCAGAATGATACCTGCATTTGGGTTTTTTTCAGTTATTAACTAAATTAAAAAGTAATTCTTATTGTAACAAGCATGATCTACATATGAAAGTGTGAATATACAACACATTATAGAATTGTTCATCAATGCAATTCAAGAATTATGAATAAAGTGATAATTGGTTACAAGGAAAATCTAGTGCACTGTTTGTTGTTTAATTCACCCAAACAAAAAGATGACCTTAAAAAATCATCTTTAGTCGGAAAGAAGGCTTAAAAAGGAAACAAGAAGTTTGGATTAGGACTTAAGTTTCATGTCAGGAATAATATACATGTTTGGTGCTGGTAACCATTGTTGTGTATTTTGATAAGCTTCACAATGTTTCAGCTGATCAACTGAACCTCACAAGGTTGTATATATGAAGCAGATATGTTCTTATTCAACATGATATTTATACAGAAAGTGACAGAACTGAAAAAATAAAAATTTTAAAAATGGGACTGATGGTAAAACTTTGCACTTTGCAGAAAAGACTGAAAAATGCTACCTTACAAAATCAAGCTTCAGCTGCTCAATTACTTTGACAAGTAGCATAAAAAGCAAGGAGAACACTCTATAGTAGCACAAGGTTTTATAAGCACACAAGGAACTGGTGGTATTCAAATTAATGAAATAGAAGTATCATGAACAAGCATCACAACATTATCACTTTACAAATTTGTAAGGACTCAAAGATGATATAGCATTAGCAACCCAAGCAATCATTAGTACCCATAATAAAAATATATGAAAAAATAATTGACAACTAATTGGTAAAGGATACCCTTATAAAAATTTAAAAATAGAGAAAATATGATATGGTAACTTTTATCAATGTGGACGTTCAATAAACTTTTGTTGTTCCTGGATATAATTATGATAGATGAGATCAGTATCCATTGTGACAAGGACATCAAGACATGTTTATTATTTAAAGTAAACCAACCAAATATGCTTATACAAATTGTGTTGTATCAACAAAGGGGCTTCATAGTCAAGATCCATGACACATATGGCTTTATTTGACACCATGATGTTTGGTCATATCAGTTCAGTTCAATTGTGAAGGAATTGGAGCAAATAAGCGCATAAATTCAAATACCTTACCCCAAAAAAATATCTGTGATTAAAATAATAAGGAATGCTTTCCCTGTGTCTGAAATGTTATTTAGTAGCTTATATCCTGTAAACTTTAGCAAAGCAACCTGAAGAAACAAAGGCAATTAATATGAGAAATCTGTTGACAATTTCCACAGTAACATACACACAGTGAGGCACAAACAAAAAGGAGAATGCAACCTAAGGAAATATAGCATGCAAGCAATACCACAATAGAGCAAACACCAAATTACGACTAAAACAAAATAAATTTGTCAAGTAAATTTGAGTATCATGTGAACTAAATCTTAAAAACTTTACCATGTGATATTAAAAAAGTCAAAAAAATTATATGTCCAAACTAATAACTACATCCAGAGAGCAATTATCCTCACCTTGACTTCTGCCCACGGCCAACTGCTTGACACTTCAACTGTGTTACCATTTGATAAAGCCTAATGGTAGAGAGCAGTACATGGATATTTAAGATCTTGTTATTGATGTTCCTAGACATCAATTGGTTATTAACTAGACATTGCACCAAATTGATTTAAAGTATGCAATTTATACTAGATCCAGTAGATCCTGTGCCTCATCCCTCCTTCATGGTTGTTAAAGCCACTTAAATCATATCAAGAAATACTTACACAAATCAATGGCTTAATTTTACCATATAAATACAGTTGCAGATATAAACCCAAATAAAAAATGTGTATGGATACCCTATAAAGATTAATGTGAATTCTCTGAGGCAAGTAGACTTATTGGGTCATGTACTAAGTAGCATACTCACTTTGCTCTTATTGAAGTAGATAAGGATGAATAATGTGATGCCATACACCATGTCTGACCAAATGTTTGCAAATGCTTTTCGGTTCTCTAATCTCCATTCATCTCTTAGATCTATCCTGATAAAACAACAGAAATAAAATCATAGATATCATAACATATTTGAGAAGGATCTAATGTAATAGATAAAGTTCCAACTATCCAATATAGAAGTAATATTTTCCAGCCAGTGGATAATTACGTACAATTATTACAATGTATAAAGTGGAAAACAAACAAGAAAAGCAACTGTAAAAGAGATATATATATATAGAGAGAAAACCATAATGAAATATATCTATAAAAAGGATGCTTTATTAGACTACACAGGACAACTGGCTTAATCTAAATAAATAATTTATCAGTAAATTAGCACATGTTATGGGCCCTCAACAAAGTATCCCCAATGAGTTGATAAATCTTGACTGCAAAAAAGATAACTTGAGCCTTGGTGCAATGATAGAATAATTGGAAGTTTACTTGTCTCCCCAATATGTATGCCAGTCACCGTTTCTCTAACATGCTGCATGCACAGCCTTCTTCTTGATTACTTCTAAATGGAACATTATAACAACACTAACAACAACAAACTATAATGTCCAATTATTTGGGAGTGGCTATATGGATCTTTTCAGCCTTAAGTTTGGTTTATGACAATTCCATTAATCAATCTAAGAGCAATCAATTTTTTTATTATTCATAATAAAGTTTATTAGGTTTCTCTCTCTCTCTCTCTCTCTCTCTCTCTTTGCATCACTAATCTTAAAGGGCTCAACTAGTCTAATCGGTGCATCTATAGGTCTTCTTTAGACATGCACATATCATCTTAAAATGGTTTTCCCTCATCCTATCATATGTCAGAATAACAATATGTAATTGTTCATGAATATAAACATACTATGCTAATGTTTATTTTAACCCCACACAAATGAATCAATATCTTCATCTCAGAAGTTTACATATTGTTTCCTAACTGCCAAACATGTTAGGCCATAAAGCATAACAGCCTTACTTTCTTGTTGTTTCCGCTTAATCTAAGGGGTACACAACAATCATATAAAACTGTCAATGTCACTCTCTACACTAATCATTCTGCCTAAATCTATGAATGATATTAAATTCCCCTTTCTACTGAATAATATGACCAAGATCTTTAAAACTTCTACTTCAAGGAGCTGTTTCATATTGAACTCTCAACTCTTTTCTTGGCATTATTAGGGTTACACTTCAGATATTCAATTTTGGACCTTTAGTCCAAATGGTGGAATGGAAAACAAACATGTGTAAGTCATGATATATGTAACTTCTAAAAAAAATAAACCACTCACTTCCAGTGTTATATGTAACTCTATACATTTACAAAAATATGCAAGCCAGTGCACCAGAATATACTCCTTGGTAAAAGAGATCCAGATGGTTCAGAAATTAGTGGACTTATCCTCAGGTCATCCTGTCACTTTAATGTTCTATTGCCTTCAGAGATGCTTTTTTTTGGGTGCATACTACATATCTTATTTTGTACTAGTAAAATAACTATAAGCAATCATTGGAAACACAATAAATAAGCTAACTGAAACCAACAAAATTAGATCAGAATGATAAAGATAAACATGGGTATATACTATCTTTACCTGAGAAAAAAGGACTTATGGCTAGAAAAAAATTGATGTAATAGACCCTAAAAACAGTTGGGACATTATGGCTTGTTATTATTGTTGTTGTAGAGGGATTTGAAAAGGCAAATGGAACATAGGTACTGCAAACATTACAAACATGGGTATTCACACACTTAGAGGCCCATGAACAATCCTCATTAACATTATACACAATTACACATTACCCAAAAAGTATCAGAATTGTTCTACAACTAGTTAAATAGAAGGTGCACTAGATTATATCAATCTTACGCTTTGTGCCGCAGCTCCACCCAGACGTCTTCATCTGAAAGAGGAGGAGATTTACCAATCTCTACCTCTAAGCGCAATCTTGCTCTCTCAAGCTTTAAAGTCTTTATCATCTCAAGTTTTTGTTGTCTCCTAACATCAAGCATCTCAGAAGCAAGTGGTACGGTCTTCACATACCTATTATACACAAAAAGGGAATTCAAACATGTTCTCAGTTGATTAAATTTACAGATTTAATGGAAGGAAACCCATACCAAGGAGACTTTCCTTGTTGGTTTAGGCACAAAACTCACAAACAAGCATGAAAGTCATGCTGGATTGCGAAAGGGATACAAGCATTAGTCAAGGGCAAGTCCAAGACCCATGGTTGTGCAAATATAGACACAGGACTGGCCCCAGCCTATATTTGTATGTTTTCCATGTTTGCTAGAGTGGAGCAATAAGTACTCTAATGCCATACCTTCCTGGAATAAATAATTCTGAAATTGTAGAACTAAGGTATGATCATGCAAAGAAAAATTTTACAGCCAATGAGGCATTTTAAGATTTATTGAACATGTATATGAAGCAAAACCACAGGTAACTAGCTTATCATCATGCTCCTCTTAGCTGATGGCTAAGTATGTTCTAACTTCATGAAAATAGACAAAGCCACTTATTTGTATCTTGTTTGTTCTCCATAATATTTTTGCTGCTTCTCAATATTAAATAAGGTTTTAACACAAATAATAGTATAAGAGCAACAACAAAATTACAATATAAACAACACCAAATTTGATATACAATCAATTTACAGAAATTACCTGTCTAAGAATGGCATCAGGACAAAGTCATGAACCACAAAGTCTAATGCCCATGGAACGAGAATCAATAAAGCAACAAATTTTGCCTGTAAGCAGTCTATTGCATCAGTAATGGTTGTCACAAAAGACAAATAATATTATGACATGACCTCAACCACAAGTCTAGGAACAATTTACCATAAGCAAAAAGCTAACAAGATCTCAGAGGCTAATTAACCAGAAATATTAAATAAGCTATGTAGACTATGCTTTAAGAAATGATGAAATTCTAAAGAGAATGAATATGCATATTTATGTTTCTGCCCTTTTCCTAGAAGTGTAGAACAGTGTAGGTTCAATGTACGAAAACTGTGACAATCTTGCTTTGTATAAATTAGTTGCTAACAAGTAAATAATATGCATATTTATGTTTCTGCCCTTTTTCTAGAAGTGTAGAACAGTGTAGGTTCAATGTTTTCGTGCTTTGTATAAATTAGTTGCTAACAAGTAAATATATAAGCATTACAATATGAGATGCACAAATTCTCTACAGAAATAACTCATAAAACAGTAATTTGCATAGGTCTGTAGGCATGTGATTTTGTGCTGAGGATGACATTTAATAAACATGAGTGTACATGAAGATAATCATTAGATGGAGATGATATGTGGACCCATCATCAAATAGAGTACATGATGCTACGCAAGCAAGTGTTAGGCAACCAGAAAATAATCGAAGATAGAATATTGGTTAAAGAACATGGAGTAACCTATATATCCAAATTTTTTGCTTCATAGAAACAACAATCCACTTAATATGATCATGCATTACTGAGATTTTTTTTTCTAGAGAAACACATCATTTACTATGCAACAAGCTTCTTCTTTGGAATGATTATGCTAAATAATCTTGGATGATTATGCTAATCTTTTCAACTTCATCTAAATCCCCAACCAGTGGCTAGAGCCTAATTTTGAGACAAAAGACACAGATTCCTGAAAACTCAACCTGTACTGAGTTCAAATTCTACAGTATGCAAAATTGTACATGCCAACCTACGATTAGTTGGTTCCTCTACATACCGAACTAGTCGAAGCATACCGGAAAACTCTATCCTCGAACAACAGTTCTTCATCATTCTCAGCAATCGCATCCTTAATTGCTTCTACAAGACCCTTCTCCCGCGTTATCTCCTCTGGGTCATCGGCCACCTCGCTCGGAGGTCCCGCCGCTTCACCGCCCCAATCCTGATCCGAAGACGAAGAACCCCCGCCAGCAAGTTCATCTCCTCCAAGCCAATCTTCCCACGCTCGGCCCTCCGCATTTCTCGCATTCTCTTGTGCTTCACGGAGCTCAACAATCGCCTCGGCCCTGCTCTTCCAAGCCTCAAATCTCTCATCCTCCGGCCCGTCCTTCTCCCCGTAATCCTCGCTTACCCCGTCGACGCCGAGCACATCCTCAGCACTCCAGCCGAACCAGCTCTCGTCGTCTCCGTCCGAGAAGAACTTCTGCCACCAAGATCTCTTCTTGGGGTACCCCTTGTCCTTACAATTTCCAACCATTCGGGAGGCGCTCCGCCGCCGCCGACTCCGCTGAGTAACAAAAGCAAGCATGTGGTTCGGCGCGCTACGGCGGCCGGGACGTGCATCGCCGAGAAAGAAAACGAGATTCCCACGGCAAGCACTAGTCGAAGCGCTCATCAAGGGCATGAACGAGGCGCCGCATGTTTCGCGCTCATGCCACTCGTGCCGGCAACACGATCACACCTGTTCCGGCGGAATCGAGAAACCACAAGACGAAGGAGAAGAGGCGGGGACGCAGGACATCGGAGATGAGGTCGAGCGATGAGAATGGGGGGGAAACTACGACATGGAATCGATGGCGTCGCCGATCGAGAGCGGTCGGTCACTCGCCTTTGTGGGGTTGCGAATCTTAATGGGCGAAGACGAGACGGAGAGCTAATGGAACAATGGATAACGTAATATATAATAATATATATTTTTTAAAATCATGACTTCCTAAATTGTTGCCCAAAAATTCATTTTTATTACAGATATTCATACAAATATGTTTTGCCTTTCTATATATATATATATATATATATATTATAATATATATATATAAATATGCAACGTCGCCTCAGCGACGTCGCCTCTTTCCCCTAGGCGAGGAGACGTCGCG